>JAUCBJ010006021.1:0-47150 GCA_032718475.1 Nemertoderma westbladi | reverse complement strand
TTAATAAACGTCAAAGACGCTGCTGTATTTAAACACCAATATCTCGAGATCAACAAAAGGTATTTAAAAACGGTTTTCATATTTGGAATCTACATCTAATTCCACGCTAGAAAAAGTATCACAAGTGAACTTTTCACTAAATGTTACAGAAACGGACTGGGAAAAGTTATGTCTGCTTTTTCAATAAAAAATACATTAAATTTCGTAAAATATCAAAAAACGTTGTATTTGAACCCAAATATCGCGAAAACTACAAATCATATGTAAAAACGGTTACTGTATTTGGAATCTGCTGTTAATTTAACACTAAAATAAGTATCACAAGTGAACTTTTCTCTAAATGTTACAGAAACGGACTGGGAAAAGTTATGTCTGCTTTTTCAATAAAAAATACCTTAAATTTCGTAAAATATCAAAAAACGTTGTGTTTGAACCCAAATATCGCGAGAACTACAAATCATATGTAAAAACGGTTACTGTATTTGGAATCTGCTGTTAATTTAACACTAAAAGAAGTATCACAAGTGAACTTTTCTCTAAATGTTACAGAAACGGACTCAGAAAAGTTATGTTCGCTTTTTCAATAAAAAATACCTTAAATTTCGTAAAATATCAAAAAACGTTGTGTTTGAACCCAAATATCGCGAGAACTACAAATTATATGTAAAAACGGTTACTGTATTTGGAATCTGCTGTTAATTTAACACTAAAAGAAGTATCACAAGTGAATTTTTCTCTAAATGTTACAGAAACGGACTGGGAAAAGTTATGTCTGCTTTTTCAATAAAAAATACCTTAAATTTCGTAAAATATCAAAAAACGTTGTGTTTGAACCCAAATATCGCGAGAACTACAAATCATATGTAAAAACGGTTACTGTATTTGGAATCTGCTGTTAATTTAACACTAAAAGAAGTATCACAAGTGAACTTTTCTCTAAATCTCACAGAAACGGACTGGGAATAGTTATGTATACTTTTTCAATAAAGAATGCATCAAATCTCGTAAAATATCAAAAAATGTTGTGTTTGAACCCATTTTTCGCGAGAACTACAAATCATATGTAAAAACGGTTACTGTATTTGGAATCTGCTGTTAATTTAACACTAAAAGAAGTATCACAAGTGAACTTTTCTCAAAATGTTACAGAAACGGACTGGTAACAGTTATGTTTGCTTTTTGAAAATTGGAAAAATGACATGTCAAAATGTCAATTCGAAAGTGAGATTTTGGCAAAATGACATGTCAATTCGAAAGTGACATTTTGTCAAAATGACATGTCAAAATGGCAATTCGAAAGTGACATTTTGGCAAAATGACATGTCAAAATGTCTATTCGAAAGTGACATTTTGGCAAAATGACATGTCAATCTGTCAATTTGAAAGTGACATATTGACATTTTGGCAAAATGACATGTCAAAATGTCAATTCGAAAGTGTCATTTTGGCAAAATGACATGTCAAAGTGTCTATTCGAAAGTGACATTTTGGCAAAATGACATGTCAAAATGTCAATTTTTAAAGTGACATTTGACAAAATGACATGTCAAAATGTCTATTCGAAAGTGACGTTTTGGCAAAATGACATGTCAAAATGTCTATTCGAAAGTGACATTTTGGCAAAATGACAAGTCAAAATGTCAATTTGAAAGTGACATTTGACAAAATGACATGTCAAAATGTCAATTTTAAAGTGACATTTTGGCAAAATGACATGTCAAACTGTCAATTTGAAAGTGACATTTTGACACATTGATATTTTGGCAAAATGACATGTCAACATGTCAATTCGAAAGTGACATTTTGGCAAAATGAGTGACATTTTGGCAAAATGAGTGACATTTTGGCAAAATGAGTGACATTTTGGCAAAATGTCATGTCAAAATGTCAATTTGAAAGTGATATTTTGGCAAAATGACGTGTCAAAATGTCATTTTTAAAGTGACATTTGACAAAATGACATGTCAAACGGTCAATTTGAAAGTGACATATTGACACATTGACATTTTGGCAAAATGACATGTCAAAATGTCAATTCGAAAGTGACATTTTGGCAAAATTACATGTCAAAATGTCAATTTAAAAGTGACATTTGACAAAATGACATGTCAAAATGTCAATTTTAAAGTGACATTTGACAAAATGACATGTCAACCTGTCAATTTGATAGTGACATATTGACACATTGACATTTTGGCAAAATGACATGTCAAAATTTCAATTCGAAAGTGACATTTTGGCAAAATGACATGTCAAATGTCAATTTGAAAGTGACATTTGACAAAATGACATGTCAAACTGTCAATTTGGAAGTGACATTTGACAAAATGACATGTCAAACTGTCAATTTGAAAGTGACATTTTGACACATTGATATTTTGGCAAAATGACATGTCAAAATGTCAATTCGAAAGTGACATTTTGGCAAAATGAGTGACATTTTGGCAAAATGTCATGTCAAAATGTCAATTCGAAAGTGACATTTTGGCAAAATGACATGTCAAAATGTCAATTCCAAAGTGACATTTGGCAAAATGACATGTCAAACTGTCAATTTGAAAGTGACATTTTGGCAAAATGAGTGACATTTTGGCAAAATGAGTGACATTTTGGCAAAATGAGTGACATTTTGGCAAAATTACATGTCAAAATGTCAATTTAAAAGTGACATTTGACAAAATGACATGTCAAAATGTCAATTTTAAAGTGACATTTGACAAAATGACATGTCAAAATGTCATTTTTAAAGTGACATTTGACAAAATGACATGTCAAAATGTCTATTCGAAAGTGACGTTTTGGCAAAATGACATGTCAAAATGTCTATTCGAAAGTGACATTTTGGCAAAATGACAAGTCAAAATGTCAATTTGAAAGTGACATTTGACAAAATGACATGTCAAAATGTCAATTTTAAAGTGACATTTTGGCAAAATGACATGTCAAACTGTCAATTTGAAAGTGACATTTTGACACATTGATATTTTGGCAAAATGACATGTCAACATGTCAATTCGAAAGTGACATTTTGGCAAAATGAGTGACATTTTGGCAAAATGAGTGACATTTTGGCAAAATGAGTGACATTTTGGCAAAATGAGTGACATTTTGGCAAAATGTCATGTCAAAATGTCAATTTGAAAGTGATATTTTGGCAAAATGACATGTCAAAATGTCATTTTTAAAGTGACATTTGACAAAATGACATGTCAAAATGTCATTTTTAAAGTGACATTTGACAAAATGACATGTCAAACGGTCAATTTGAAAGTGACATATTGACACATTGACATTTTGGCAAAATGACATGTCAAAATGTCAATTCGAAAGTGACTTTTTGGCAAAATTACATGTCAAAATGTCAATTTAAAAGTGACATTTGACAAAATGACATGTCAAAATGTCAATTTTAAAGTGACATTTGACAAAATGACATGTCAAACTGTCAATTTGATAGTGACATATTGACACATTGACATTTTGGCAAAATGACATGTTAAAATTTCAATTCGAAAGTGACATTTTGGCAAAATGACATGTCAAATGTCAATTTGAAAGTGACATTTGACAAAATGACATGTCAAACTGTCAATTTGAAAGTGACATTTTGACACATTGATATTTTGGCAAAATGACATGTCAAAATGTCAATTCGAAAGTGACATTTTGGCAAAATGAGTGACATTTTGGCAAAATGTCATGCCAAAATGTCAATTCCAAAGTGACATTTGGCAAAATGACATGTCAAACTGTCAATTTGAAAGTGACATATTGACACATTGACACTTTGGCAAAATGACATGTCAAAATGTCAATTCGAAAGTGACATTTTGGCAAAATGACATGTCAAAATGTCAATTTTTAAAGTGACATTTGACAAAATGACATGTCAAACTGTCAATTTGGAAGTGACATTTGACAAAATGACATGTCAAACTGTCAACTTGAAAATGACATTTTGGCAAAATGACATATAACTTAGCGTATAGCATATAGCATAAAATACAGCATATAACATTAAGTGCACTGCATGCAGTGCGCTTGTTATTAAGTGCACTGCGCCGTTATGTAGGGCACTCGTTATTAATTCAAATTATCCTAAGAACACCTTTCATTTAAATTTGATTTCCATTCCAAAAGCCCTTCCCAAAATTACCCGCAATTTACCGAAATAACTTGTCATTTAAATTTAATTGCCCGGGTTCATGAACTTAACATCTGCCAAATATTCAATTGTATTAAATAATAAATTGCCAACACAAAAGCCCTTCCCAAAATTAGCCATAATTTTGTCAAATAACTTCCGATTTTTTTCAAAAATGACCATCGATTTTCATTTTCGCGCGTTCTAACCGACACCACGAGATAGAGCTTAAAAAATATATTTCAAGCAAATGATCACCAAAAACGCTCAGAATCACCGGGCGACATCGCTAACACCTCCCCACCCCTCTATAGTGCATTTCAAGTGTAATTATTTATTGATGGGGGAAATATTTACAAGAGAATTTTCAAGCAATATTGAGCTGAGCTGCTTGCATTGTGTTGTAGGAGGCGCCAGCCGGGCTGGGCTGGACGGCTGGGATACAATGCGTCAGCATTGTGTGGGAGGTTGGTTTGGTTCACTCAAGGCAAATCATTTAATATTCTAGAACATATTTCCATGGAAACTAACCAACCCAGGCAAGGGCCACCCACACACCACGCCAGGCCTAATCAACACACAAGGACATGTTATTGAGCTCGACTCTGCATACATTGCCTTTGCTTGTTGAATTATATATTGACCGTCTTGTTATTGGATTGGTGTGCGCGGTTTCACTTAAAAGACAGAGGTCATTCGTCCCAGACATTTTTTTACTTCAACTTTGTAATAGAGCGCCGCTGCTGCTGACAATATACTAGCTCTGTCTCCACCATTAAGTATAGAATTATTTTAGTTGAGTTGATTAGGCCTATTCTTTCATTATCATTATTATCACTCGTTCTGTTTTAATGTTTTTATTTATTTATAGTTTAGTTTATTAATAATTTAATGTTTATTCATAAAAAAATATCTGCTTTATTATAGAGACGACGCATTACCATAATTAATGGCCGTTCGCAATCAAATATAATAAAGTGTTTCGGGATCGGAGCCGATTACAAGAAAGGTAATTTATTTATTATAATCCCGTATATAATTACAACGGAGCTAGACTTACTATAAGAAGGCTTCACTTATTAATTAACTTATTATTTAAATTAATTTACTCAGGTTTACTCAAGAAGAGGAACCGCGGCCGGCCGTTCAAGAAACTCACAACGAAAGTTCTAACCGTGGGAGAGGTTTATCAGCGCCGCTTAGCGGGAGACCACGAGTCTTGGGATTACAGGGAGTTGGAACGACCGTCTATCGTGCAGTAAGGTAAGAACTAAGTGCAAAAAGGTACTACTACTAGGATCGGCATGCTGCATTGCAGCTGCATTTTTAAGAATGCTGTGCCGGCTTATCAACAAAATTGCTCCGCCATAACTCCCTATCACCCATGACATTTGCTAGATCATCCGCACCTTCAAGGCCAGTGTCCTTTAAGATGCGTCTCAAGAAAGTTATGGGCTGTCCACCATGCTTATTCACTCCATGAGGCTGCCAAAGTACAAGATTATGCACTGACTGGTCCTCACGGCGAAAGCAATGTCCTGCAAAGCGGAGGCGAGTAAGGTAGGTAGGGAACGACGTCATACTGGGGGTCTTACACGCCAATCACGGCGACCCCCATGCCGCAGCCAACTCCTTACTGTCTATGAACAGTTAGACGCCGTCCAAAAGAAACTAAGTAGTTTTATTTTGTGGTGCAAATTATAATGTAATTATTATAATTATAAATGTCCTAAGTGCTGTAGGTAATTTAAACTGTACAAAATCGAATTCACTAAAACCAATTACCCTGCCGTATAATCACTCTAATGCCTTCCTTTGTTTTATTTATTGCTACTAAATTACTAATTCAATTACATTAAAACTCAATTACATTAAAACATTATTGATTTTATATTATATTAACTCTTTTTACATTTTTCAACATAATAAAATCGATCGACACTTCTCTCCCAACAATATTCGTAATTAGATTGCCCAAATAAAATATAATTCTTTAAAATGATGATCTATGCTCATCTAGCATGCATTATTGGTGTAATACATTAACACTCATTACTATTATTTTTAATTATTTTTCATGGCGAAAGGGAAAGCAAGATTTTGTTAATTTCACTATTATTTAGAACAATAATACCTTTAGGTTTGAGTTATGAGGGCAAGACACACCACCAGGCTGCGGCACTTGGGTGGTACTCTGGGCTGGATGGGTAAAAATAACTCACTAGTCCGTAATAAAAATTCAGTCACACAGAATCATCAATTCGTCTGTATTTAATAGGAAGTTCTTCTGGTGGTTCATCGCATGAAGACAATTCGTTATCAATACCTATTCCCTGATCGGTTTTGTCAATCGAATTATTAGCTGTCTCTCTTCCATTGTCGGTTATTCCGACTCCGCGGCAGGCGTTACTCGGCGCCTTGCGAGGGAGGTAAGGATTCGATCCATTCTCGCGAAACAATCGGAACTTATGCAGCTCGGAAGGAACCACAAGAGTTATCCTGGGAAATTCGTTAACAACTTTATCGCGCAGATTCAACTGCAAAGACTTTTCTTTATCGAGTCGGTGGTACTGTTTATCAGGGGTTTGTAAATGATCGACAATCATTAAAACTTCCACTGAATCTAATCCCCCTTCATCGTCGTAACGCGATAAATCGTACTTCAATTCAACTTCACACGAATTTCTATCCAAATATTTAGTGAGTAAAGTTTTTATAACGGCGTTTTCCGGGACTTTAACATCTCGTTTTACGAGGCAGCGATCACCTACCGCTGAAACGAAAAACCAATCTATTTGCCAAAGAATTTTCCTTCTTCTGAAGTCGAACATAGTTTTATTAGTGAATCTGACCTGCAGTCCGTAGCTAGCTAATTGGTACTTAATGCCAGATCGGTAGGCCGCTTTGCACAGTTGTACCACGTGTTCAGGGCGAGGTTGACTTCCGGTGCAGCGGTGGAGTTTCCAGCGCGAAGTCGCTTCGACGTGCCGCGTAACGTCCTCGAGGAACCGGTAATCTCGAACCAGATGCGCGTCGGAGAATGTTTTAGCGGTAACGTACGCTGCCACGTCCCGTACACCGCTGCAACCCGCTACGGATTTGTGGGACACGCAGCACCGCAGACTGCAGCTGTAGGTGCCGCACCGGGGACACGTGTATTTGCCAGCGGCGTCGCACATGTCGCAACGGAAACGCGACGTCGGTTGGGAGTTCTCGGTAAAAAGATCCTCTGATAGCGGGATGTTGTCATCGCAACCAACTACACCGACCGTGGTTTCTCGGAAACTGTCTTGGGGTTGTAGCAAAAGCGAATCCATCACAGCATCATACAGCTGTACAGTATGCAGTATTATAATACAGTAGTAAAAAAAGTGTGATTGTGATTTGAGTTGTTACCAGTTAGTTACTGCAGTATTGTTGCAATTTAGGCAGAGGAACAAGAAATTTCAAGGCATTCATTATTATCTATCAGCTGCTTAGTGCTGCCCATTATTGGTGAAAAACTTCAAAATGTATGAGTCTGAATTGTATTTTTGGTTTCAATGTTTAGCTACAAACTGGTCACTGAAGTGACCAGTGACCAAAAACCGGTCGGGATCCTGTGCCAACTCGGATCCCGTCACAGATTTCAAAGGTGCTGATTCGATTACAAACGGTTTCGAATTCTCTAGTGGCACATATAGGTGCCACTTTTAGCATGTGGCACATGTGTTTAGCATGGCACAAAATATCAAAATCTAAAGCTTCATAGAAATGTGCTATTTTCTGTATTTATAGGTTTTCAAAGTTGTTATTATTTGTTATTATTATTATTTATTTATAATTATTATTAATTTTGAGATGTTCCATAAAAGTGGTACAATTTCCTGCAACCTTAGTAAACTAAAGTAAATGTTCAGTATTAAGCTCTGCCACGACGTAAAGGTGTTGCAGGGAGACATAGTTTGACTTTTTGATTGACCTAATGCTGGAAGCGAAAAACCAGAATGTTGGAGTCTTATTGGATCCCAAGCCAAGTGGCATACTATATGTGCCACTGGCTTTTTGTCTGACCTAATGCTGGAAGCCCAAAACCAGTATCAGCTTAGAGAGCTGTTGAAATTTTCAGCCAATTACTGCTCACAAATAGCAACTAAGCGGAAGTAGAATCCCATTAGTAAGTGAATTGATGAGTGGTTGCTTGTATCATTATAACCATCAGTGATCATGGTCAATAAAGTATTCAGAGTAGTGATAGGAATTCGATGTGTTATTGCATTAATAAGACTACATGTATGCAATAATAATAGAAAAATGTTGAAAACTGGAATTTTTGAATTGGTCCTTATGTGAAGGGGGGGGGGGGGGGGGGGGGGGGGCAAGTAGGAGCAATTTTTTTCATATTCATGATGTACAAACGTTGTAATTGAATGTCTGATATGTTTTTCAGTGCGGTCGGATTAGTTCGAAAAGTCTGGCTTCCCTAATTACGAAAAATGAAATATTTTTGTAAAAAAAAATTTTAAATGAAAACTTGAAGCATGAAGACTACGCTGAGGACCTCTAAAAACCACATAGTTGGAATCAGTTCGCCATGGAGAACATTAAAAAAAATTTTAATGTAGTCCAATTTTTAAAAAATTACGTTTTTTTAAAGAAATGTTTCCTAAAAACTGAAAATTTGAGTGAAAAATAGAAAAATTGTAATTTTTCCCCTCAGAAAAAAATATTTTTTCTTAGGTTTCGAATTATGGGCTACAAGATAGGATATGTTTCAATAATAAAACCACTAAAACAAACTTCATTCTAGGGTATTTTGGCCACCCCTGGCCCACGACTGTGCTTCAGGCATTCAGGGCCAGGCCTACTGTAGTTGCTCAGATAATGGGTGGTTTGAATAAAATCAAATAAACACTTGCAAGTGAACACTTTAAGAAAAGTAAAGAGTCGAAGGACTCTTGAAATTCGATTGAATAAATAACTTTCACTTATTATACTTCACTTCAGCTGTCAAATCATCTGTAATTACAGTATAAATGTATTGCTTCGTTAATTGCATGGATTTGAACATCAATTAATTGTTGTTAATAGAGTAGGATCTTTTCACAACAATCTCCAAACTTGTTAAAATATCCGTCATTTTAATTAAAGGTTCTAGAACAAAAGCGGTTTTTAAAAATGTCGGTCATTTTAATTAAATATTTTAGAACAAAATAAGTTTTTGGCATTTATTAATGTTTGAGAATATCACGCGGCCAAAAATTGTGTTATGTAATGTTATGTTGAGTGTATGTAATTGTTAAGGGTAAGTAATGTATGTAATGTTTAAAAACTTTTTAAATGCATGGCAGCTGGTATTATTGGATTAGAGTTCTAGAACATCACGCGGCCAAAATATATTGTTTTGAATTTTTGGGCATGGTAGCATGACCTTCTATAATAGCTAGTATTTTTAGTATTTTTGGATTAGCTAGTGTTTTTTAAAAACAACTAAAAAAATTTACAAATATTTCTAATTGAAAAATGTTCCAGAACACATTATAGATTGTGCGAAAATATTATCTTTCTATGGTAGCTAGTATTATTAAAAGAAGTAAGCCTAGCTATTGTGAAAGATTTTTTTTTTCATTAATGTCGTCTGTGTCGCAACGTAGTACACGTTGGGTTCATTGTGTCAAGTACAATGCACACATATCCAACTAGTCACTATATAACATTGTCTCATTGGTTACCCCAAGCCTGGACAAAGCCGCCTCCGCTTTCCAGGACATTTTTTTCGCCGAGTGAGGACCAGCCTGTTAGTCGCGTCAATCTAGCAAAAAAACCATTAGTGATGTGTAATCAATCTGAACCACATTTTTTTGGATTCTATCTTGTTAATGCCCAAAAAAAGTCTATAAAATGTTATTTCGCGGATCATACTGTATGTTTATTCATGGAAATTCTACATAAATTTGCATAACACAAGCCAAACAAAAGGAACAGTAGGAAAGAGTTAGTAGTAAATTGGTGATGTTCCAGAATAATTTAATTAATTTCACAATAAGCTGTGATTCAATGGGAAATGAGTAGGCCTAATATTTACATTGGCGTGTTACACATTAATAGCTATATTTCGGTAACTATTCAAATTTTGAAATATATACAAAAATTACCGAATAACAGTAAGGTTTGATGCAAAAAAAAAAATAATTCCACTGCAGGGAAATGTAATAATTTCCATTAATGTTAGCGAAGATTTTCACATAATAATATAGGGATTGCTGTATTGAATTTAAGTGTAATTAATTTATTTGTTTTAGTTTAAAATCACAATGATAATATCATATGGTTGATTATTTTTTGGGGAATAAGGGTTTGTAGGGAAGAACAGTAGTGTTACAGTAATAAGCTTCCTCCATTTTGTACCAGTCAAAATGGTTGTAAGAATGAGGAAATTATTATACAAATTTCAGTGCTCCAGAAACTAAATTGGTAACTATGCCAGTATGCAGTACACGTTCGTGGGGCCTTCGCGCAGCACGAAGTGAACAAAGCCTTTAGCATATGGGGGGCACCATTAACGAGTTGTCTGCCGTTAGTCAGAAGTCTTCAATACAATACTCGTCCTCCTCTTGTGCCTCGTTGCGTTCATTTGTTCTTGACCAAACTTCAGATTCTTTCTAAACTTTTGACGGACTACATACATTCTAAGTTTCGTTTAATTTCATCAAGGAATAACCGAGTTATTAGCGATCTAAAATTTACGACGACGACGACGACAGGCGACGACGACAGACAACAGACAACTCCCCAATGGCACCCATATGCTAAAGCTTCGCTCACTTCGTGGCTCGCCCCACAGTAGTGCATGTTTCAGTCAATCGATAGTCATTGGATGACGGACTGCATACGTACCAAGTTTGGATTAATTTCAGCAATGATTGGCCGACTTATTTCGACTTTTATCAAAAGTCTTAAACTACTGGTACCGACTGACAGACTCTCTCATTTTTGACGTTGGTTTAATTTCATCAAGGAATGTTATTAGCGATCTATAAATAGACGACGATGACAGCAGACGACGACAAACAGACAACTCTTAAATGGTACCCATATACAGTACTAAGGATTCGCCCTCTTCGTGGCTCGCCTCACAGTAGCAGTAATTTGACATTGGTGCTTCACTTACTTCAAATTTCCTATAAAGTTGTCATGTAAACCTCTAATTCAAAAGTGCGCCCATGTGAAGAATACAAAGATTTCACTTTTCGGTCGACTTTTTATTGGAATTTTATATATGAAGATTTTTTATTTTTTTTAATTTACCTTTATTAAGTGTTTTATAGCGCTTATTTCTGTCTTATAACCTGTACAAATACTAATTCGTTTATTGTTTTGGTTAGATTCAGCCCTTCTGTGAAATATAACGGCAGAAAGTCTGGAAATCTTCACATGGGCCCAAAAGTGGGGTTTTGAAAGAAAACAACATCTCTTACAAAATGATAATAATTATTTATTAGGCCTACTTGGAAAAAGTATAACTTTTCTATTATTCCCGTGATATTATATTTACCGAGCTCCTGTGAGGTTAATTACAATATTATTATAAACAGCTAGGGCCTGTAATATTTGATTTATCAATTATATTTTTAGAACATTCGCAATTCGTTTTTGTAAGATTCTAATTACTGTATAATATTATATTGTTGTGGGGTGTGAGGTACTGAGGTACAGAGTAAGGGCTATTTCTGAAGTAACAACTGAGCATTATTATGTTGTACTGTATTAATACTATATTACTTAAACTAGTTTACTTGTAATTCCATTCGAACCCATAGCCACAATTATTAATTGATTGCATAGTACTTGACACTCGAAATCACCAGGGACAAGAGCATCGACATTATTACAGGCAATATCTAATCCATCTCCACATAACAAACTCTATTAATTATCACATTCTAATAACAACCAATCAATGTGATGTCGTTTGAAAGAGGTAACAGTGAAAGCTGCCCAATCATTTGAAGGAACCGGTCCGCCGATATTTATTGGTAAAGAAGTGTAACTAAGGGTGGCCTATCAGCTGTGTGCCCTTTGCACAATGCAGATCTCTCTGTATAAATTGGTTTGCTTTTTGCCAGCCGTTATCTCATTAGCCTCTGTTATTTGTTTTCTGCAGAATATCATTAATTATTCATCTCAAAATTCACTAATTCTGCTACTAACTGACAATCTACTACAGAACTATGAAAACTTTAATGTGTGTAGTTTTGTTTTGTATTTTGGTTGAAGTTTGCCTCAGTAAACATTACGGGAGAGACGACTTGTATCACCACAGTCGCGGTTTATGTTGCAGCAATAGGAGAAGGCGATCGGCGGAAACCCAGGACGGCAACGATTCCGACTCCTTCCTTAAACGCCGGAGCCGTAGATCTCTCTCGGAGGAATGCTGCCACGAGGGATGCAACACAGAGGAAGTAGCGGAAGGTTGTGGTGGGGCGTCCACACTCTCCGAAGAATGTATAAACGAAGGATGCGACGATGAAGAAATACACGAATGCTGCTAAAACTCTTAAATAATGCAGAGACTTTACAGATAGTCTAGTAGATAATATAATTAATTTATAATAAATAATATTTCATAAATCTTGTGTCTATAATTTTGTTTATTTAAATATGTTAGAATTTTGGTTCTGCAGTAGTTTTTTCAAGTAGTTCATTATTAGTATTTTGGTGCAATATTTCCTTAATAGTAAAAATATTCCTGTCACATTATTTTTCAAATTGTAGCTACATGTAAATTGGGATGCTTAATAGATCGTAAAATAAACAGTTTATTGACTATTGACGAATTATTTTAGTTTTTCATTTAATTTATGGGGAGACAAAGAATGACTTTCTAACTGAAATAGGAAACAATCAGATAGATACATTTCAATGTGTGATAGGACGAATTGATATTAATTTAATTAGAATATTTATAATCAATGAATGGATAGCATTACTTAATAACAGAGCAGCCGCGGCATTGGGGATTAAACATAGAATTTCTAATCTGCCAGGTTGTTCTGTAGGAGCGGCAGCGTAAACTTAAAGGGGACTTTACGCAAATCCAAGCTAGGCGAATTAATAATTATCTTGTAATTATCAAATAAGAATAGAAAGTTAGAGTGGCACGTTATTCCAACGAAAACATTAAATATCACAGATTATACAGTTATATTTTTTTCTAGTTTTTTGTGCTGTTATTTGCGTCGATTTGAACCTTTTCAACTTTTTGTTTTTTAATTTAATCTGATACAGAATTTAATGACCATAACGGTTGGAGAGATCTCATTTTAGTTCTCGAGTAACGCGGTATTTCCATCTACCAGTTTGTCAGTCAAAATTTAAGATGACAAACAGACGTCGCCAACCACTTAATGTAATTCATGTCCTTTTATGCAATTAATTCCAGTTACTACTCTAACAACGTAGAAGACAAAATAGAGTGACTTGTTCTAGAAGTTTATTGTTAATAAGTTAGTGATTACTTTGCAGCGTTCTGTCCCATATAGCATACCGCAAAGTGATACCTGTTGCATTCCGGAAACCTGAAAGTTTACAGATTAAACTTTACAGATAGTTTACAGTGTAATAGTCCAGTCAATCTAGCGAAATACTGTATTATAGGTGATAACAAAAAACTAATTCGCAATTCATCACACAAATTTTCTTATTCTACATTATCTTGCTAGAATTAACAAATAAATCTATAAAAAAAATATGCGGTTCACTTTCAATGCCATGCTTCTTTCCTTAGCAACAGGGATTTTTACATACAGTAGCAACAACGTAATTATTGGTGAGATTTTCCCCAAATTTTGTGAAAACAAACTTTAGTCTAAATGACTATGGCCTGACTAATATATGCGCTACTACATATTACCAATTTAGTTTCCAGGGCAACGGAAATGAGTCTAAATCATTTAACAATTTTTAATACCAATTCTGTTGGTACACTATAGGGTACTTATTAACACAACTCTATAGGCCCCTACTTATGGTCTAGTACAATGGTCCATACAGTACATGGACTAGAACGGGTTTAAAGCAAAGAAAATGTGAGGATATATAATATCTAGACATGTAGCCCTCTAGCGAGAGACTGAGGATTTGATGGTGTCTGGAAGTCCCTTAATAACAAAACTTATGGTCTTATTGATGCCTACTAATTTTAGACTCGAAAGCTTTAAATCCGACGAAGATATAAGTAAGTCAAAATCGTAGCGACGATGATGACATACAGTACAATTATTGAATGAACTATTTGCCATATGACCTACCCCCCTAAGAGATAGCGCCAGTTCGCAAAGGCTCCGCCAACTTCGTGGCTCGGACCCTATACCCCATGCTATAAAATGTATTCGATCAATATACAATTATATATTAATCCGCTAGG
This sequence comes from Nemertoderma westbladi, assembly GCA_032718475.1. Lineage (NCBI taxonomy): Eukaryota > Metazoa > Xenacoelomorpha > Nemertodermatida > Nemertodermatidae > Nemertoderma > Nemertoderma westbladi. Next base: position 32,601 of record JAUCBJ010006021.1, on the reverse strand, counting down.
TGGTGTCAAATTATTATTCTGCAATTTCGTACTTGTACAGTACAGCAGTACCGTACCGGTAGGCCTATGTCATTACTTCGGAGTCTCTAGCCGATCCCCAATTAAATGTCTTAACTTTTCATTTTCGTAGAAGATAGACTTTATGATTCTCTACAAGCAACCAAAATTTCAGCTCTGGAAAATGAAGAGAAATTTAACATTTTCTAAAAACCACATAATCTGTCGTAGCTGACGTCAGACTGCATGATTTTTCACCAAACTTTACAAATTTTCTAAACTTTCCCTCTACTACTTACCTACCAAGTTTGGTTCAATTTCAAATCAGCGATGCCGAGAAATTCGCGTTCAACAAAGATTTACCAGACAGACAAACAAACGGACAGACAGACACACAGACAGACGGACATGCCCCATTTGCCCTATATGAACCGTATGCCAAGGCTCGCCGACTACGTGTCTCGCCCCACAATGCGAAGTTTCGAAAATTGTGGAGATGTGTGATACAACGCCAACACATCGTATGCCGATGTACAGTAGTAATATGGGTATTTAAATAATATACAGTATATTACAATTCCCCTCTGGTTAAGCTACAGTAAAAACTCCCAGCAGCTACTGTAGCTGCTCCACACCCCCACAGAGACTATATTAACCAATAATGGGCAGGATTAAATTTGTACTCAATAATTGTGAAGTTTTAATTACGTTTAGATCAATTAAAGACACATTTATTAAAGAAAATCACGTGAACTAATTAAAAACTACTATGTAATGGGGTATGGGGATTACAGCTATATAACTTTTAAGTATAATTATTTAAATCTTATACTATAAAATAATTAAATTCCTTTAAAAGGCAGGTTGAAAACGGTGTTTTTACAGTAATCAATTTAATTAACTAATTAAGTGCTATTATCTTAGCTTCAAGAAGGCCACACGAAAATTCAACTTGAAAAATTTATAAACATTTGCCAAACAACATGTGTACCAAGTCCGGATAGATTTCATCAAAGATTGGCTGAGTTATTAACGTTTAAAATTGGACGCGACAGAACGACAGAACGACAGGTTGATTAATGGTACCACTACGCTAAGGCTCACTCACTTCGTGGCTCGCCCCACAGGTTGATTAATGGTAACCCTACGCTAAGGCTCACTCACTTCGTGGCTTGCCCCACAGTAGTCTGGCAGCCATGGTCCATGTATTACTGATCTTGGGGGCAGTGGCAGCCCTGGGCCACGAGGGGGTATTTTATTTGTTTACTATTACTGTAGTTTTTTAATGGCAGCCATGGTCCAATACTATTAGTGATTCTGGGTCAGTGGCAGCCCTGGGCCACGAGGGGGGTATTTTATATTTTTTACTATTTGTTTTTTTAATGGCAGCCATGGGCCAACTGTTATCTGATGATGGGGTGATGGCAGCCCTGGGCCACGTGGGGTATTTTTTTTTCTTTAACAGTATTTATATTATATGGAAATTTTTTCGTGAGTATTTTTTTACCTTTCTTTTCCAAGATATTTTTTACTGAGATTTTTTTAAAGATATTTTATTTTAATTATTTTTTTTCAAGATATTTTTTCCACTTATTTATTATTTAAATATTTTATCAAGAGGTGGCAGCCATGGGCCACCATAGTGCTACAGTAGTGTAAAGAAATATAGATTAATCATAATGGCCATTCATTCACACTCACTACAGTATATTATGCTTTTTGAGATAATCGATGATGGAGAATATGTTTCTGGCAGTAATTTTTCGATCCAAAAATGATATCTATCCAATAAGGCCAACTATACATAGGACAGATGACAAAGTACGCTTTGGTGGAAGCATTGATTTGTTATGTTAATAAGGTCGTTTTAAGGGGAAAATACATTGTGAGCTGTGAGGGTTTATAATTTACCGTATATTATATAATAGTACAGTATAAAATAAAACATCAATGGCCCTGAAACGGGATCTTCATTAATTAAATTGAATAGGGTAAGCAACAATGCTACAGATTATAGATAAACCAGAAAATTAGAGACAGGGGGGGGGGGGGGGGGGACTGAACGCAAAACCCGCCTTGGAGAATTAATCTCCCGCCTCAATGTTAAATTCTCAATTTAGGGAAAGGAGCACAGGTTACAGTGGCACATTATGCTAACCAAAACAATAAACTAAACACAATAGAACAGGTTAAAGTTTTATTTTTTGGAGTAATCAGCTGTTATTTACGTCCAATTTCCCCTGGAGAGGGAGATTACTTAGAGATTCTTGTGAGCGGATTCAATTCCGCCTCACCAAACCCCATAAAGTGGGAATTGGCGCCTTTAAGCAATATTGGGGATACGAGGTTAATCCCCAATTAACCTCGTATCACACACCCAATAAACGGGGACAACAAACCCCGAAGGGCCACACACAAAGGGAGGTCAGAGGTTAAACCTCCGGGAGAGGAAAGTGCCAGCAGCGGGGGGGGGGGGGGGGGGGGGGGACACTCCCACAGAGGTGAGAGCCGAGAATTAGGTTATTGGCCAATCAGAGCCAGGAAATGCATCCGCTAGGTACAATGGCCATAGGTAATGTAGCTAACCAATATATATTACCGGTGAGTATCCATCTCAGTTCAGTTATCTCAGTCACACAGGGCAGTACGGTGACACTTTAACACCGTCACCGCCGTCACCAGTTATATCATCATATTGCATTATTACCGGTCAACTGTGCTATCTGTTATCTCGACTTATGCCGTATACTATATCATATTATCGAACTGCATTAACAATATTGGAAGAACTACAACAACGATAAACTCTTTCATTCGCACGGCGGGGACGCGTAAATAAACCAAAACCGGTCGGGATCCCCTGATCCCGTCACAATTCTGAGTACTTTCCCAAACTGTGCAGGAAACTTCACATGGCTGCATGGTAGACTTCACACAACTTCACAAGATATATCAAATCGTTATGTGCAATTTTATCTTTCTGTTGGAAATGCTGGTGTGTTCTGCTGTGTTCGCTTGTGTTCCGTAAAAAGATCTACCCTGTTTACAGCAATTTTTGTAAACAATGCCCAGTTTTTGACCAAAAATCGAAATTTCAACAGCTGTTTTCTTAATAACTTCTTAAGAAAGCACCCAAACATCAAAATTCTAGTCATGCATAGGCCAATCGTTGTTGTAAATATTTCCGGAAATTATCTTGAGATTTCTTCCAGTAGTTCCTCAGAAAAGTGTCTAAAAAAACACAAAATATTACTTTTCAAGAAAAAGGCATTCAAAGTTTTCAAAGCTTCCCGCCATTTTTTATAAAACGAGGGATTATTCAAACGGGTTGAAAATAATAAATAAGTACACCACCTGTCTAAAAATTCCGATCTGGGGGTTTTCCTGGTCGGTGATTTCATTTCTGATGTCAGTTTTTGAGTTTGACCAAATCTAGACTGTCGGTCTGTCTGTCAGATTTGTCAGACTTTTCAGACAGACCGACCAACAGACCGACTGACATTTGGTTTTCTTAGGCGTATCCTATTCCTATAAAATCCCGATTTCTGTAATCTTCGAAAAATTGTGATCTTAAATATTCAAGAAAAAATTTTCGAATTTTTTTTAAATATTGTTAGGGTACCCTACAATACCTTAACACGGAATTGACTGCATATAGATGTTGTGTGCGGAAATGCACATTGAAGTATTCCAAGAAAGCCATCAAATACATCGCATAATAGCCATTTTCTAGATTTCAGGCTCTTAAGTGACTCCTGAAGTGGTAACTGTGGGCAGGTGTATCAGTACTGTAGATATATTTTTAAGTATTCAGAGATTTTAATCTTTAGCTCTGCACTGCTAAACTGTTGTGTTGAATATGGAATTACCTCGCATGAAGGCATGTGATTTGGATTGGTTACCTACCATATTGCTCTGGTTGTGCTGCACCAGTGAGTTTTGATGCGTCGTTGTTGAATCAGGTTGTTTGTTGCTATGGTAGTAGATGGTGATGGTAGTTGTACATGTACAAGAGAGTGTACTTGGGTCTATTGTGAGTGAGAGTTGATTTGAATTTGTTATACAGGCATTTAATATATTTTTGCAGACACCCCCAGGCTAGGTCATATGCTGGACTGGGATTCTGTGGCTGAGATCGTGGGCCGATCCACTGGTTGGCTTGCTAACTTCCAGATAAAATATTTTATATATTTACTTATGTTCGGACTTCCAACTTCCAGATTGAGGACTGGGGGCATTTCTCCTCCTTCAGGCTCGTTCCCCCTTATATTTACTACCTCTGGATAATTAAGGGAAGGATTTTCAAGTGTTAATTTTACCTTTAGGGATAATAAAGATTGATAAATGATGTTGTTGAGGGTGTGTGGGAATTGTATATTATTTTAAGGACATACCTGTTTCTGTGGAAAATCTGGTACGGGAATCGGAATCTATGTATGAGAATCGGTTACTCTTTATATTTGGGGTACTAGAACGCCATCAAGATGGCTTTAAACGAACCTGTCTTAAACAGACTCCAAGAAACAGAAGGGATTGGCAAACCAAGAATGACTTGCATCAACAAAATAAACTGTCTCCCTTTTAATGTAATACACATTCGCCTAGGCAAACAAATCATAATCTCAATTACTACGATGATGTGTGAAATTTTATCCATATCCGCAACCTGAGAAACGGCCCAAAAGAGCAGTTTATTCTGTGGAGGTGGCTTTCTGTATTAGATAAATAAAATAAAGAACACTAATTATTTATGCCTAACACAATCTCCTCAGTTAGCCTAATAAAATCATCGGAGCAACCAATATAATGTACATTTACAAGCCTCCTTGTAAAAATCTTCCATTAAGTCTACCTAACAGCCGTTGGTACCCGGCTGGCACCCTGGTTCAGTTTTCTGGTTTTGTTTGTTTAATCGACAGCTGTTGTAAACGTCCCAGATATACAAAACCTACAAAGCCTTTACATTACAATTGACCTTAGCCTGAGTTGATGACAGTATTAAAACGATGACAATAGGCCATAGTGTATACATATATAAATGATGTACTGCATGTCATTATACTAACTGCTTGAATACCGATAGAACAATACTGTAATTAACAATATAATTAATATACGAAACTCCAATTGACAATAAGTAGACCTAGTGAAATTGTGAAGTAAAAGTAAAAGTGTACAGTGCCGGATTAAGCCTCTCGTGGCCCTAAGGCACATTTTAGTAATCTCCAAAAATGGCCCGAAAATAACCTTTCAAAAGAAAACGCTGCTAAAAACTGTGAAAATGTTGCGAAGGAAAAATAGAGAAAAATAAATAATAAGTACTTTAATAATAAGTACTTTGCAAAAATAGTTTTCATCAAGAATTTTCACATTACCTAAACGGCATATTATGCCTATAAAATTTTGAAGTTTTGCACTTTCTATCACAAATTTAGTGATAGAAAGTAGGTGAAAGATGCACTTACTTGCTCTGTTTTTTACAAAATTTAGTGAGAAAAAATGTGGAATTTTCAGATAAAAATATTTTTTTCGCAGGAATGACACGCTGAGAAAAAATGGCCCGAATTTTCGGCTGGCCCTAAGGCACGTGCCTTATATGCCTTAAGGTTAATCCGGCACTGAAAGTGTAGTTTGGGTATTTAATTTCGCGTTCCATAATGTTGATTATTTGCGAATATTTCGAATCGAATCGTTCCAAACTTTATTATTCAACAACTACAGTAGATACTAATTGATAAATAGTCGCATTTATGATTAAATGAGATAACTGAGTTTTGGTATGATTTGATTTGATAACAGATATACGTTCTATAATTAAGCCTACTAATGTTAAGCTAAAGACTGAAACACGGAGGTGCCAAAAGCCGGTGTTCTTAGGCTCTGGGCAAAACATATACACTGAATTCATGAGTTTCTGTCCAACTTCCAACACAGAGTCAAAAAACGCTCTGATTGGTCGACCGAACAAAGAGAGAACAAAGAACAAAGAAATGTTCGACGTGGCAATATCAGCTGTTAGCCGTCGTCATGGTAGCCACACTGTTTTCAAGAGTATCCGGCTTATTGCGTCACAAAATTGCGGATTATGTCCGCTAAAGTACACCTACAGAAGAAATTACTATTATGTCCTCTAAAACACCAGTACAGTAAGGACGCGGCCTTTTTATGCCTAGTAAACTAACTACAGAGTACTTTACGGGGAAAATAACCGGCTGATTACGCAAAAGCCTTTACAATGGAGGAAACCGTTTAGAAAGTTGGAATATAAAAAAACGCCGAAAGGGACGAACCGCAATTCCGTTGAATTACGATGAAATACGTTCTTGGTCCCCGGGTCAGACCAGTCAGTCGTTATGCTGGGCCCTTCTGTTCTCTTTTAAATAAGAGAATTGACACTGGCTATCTAATTAATTACCTTACTATGAAATGTGTATGAAATGCGCTCTGTATATGCCAACCCAACCCAAAGTCCACCCCTATTGGCCCACCCACAAGCAGCAAAATCGCCCAAATAATCCACCTGGATTGGCCCACTAAAAGTCAGAAAGTCGCCCAAATACAGAAATGTCCACCCTGATATAGCCCATCCGAAGTTGAAACATATGAATACGGAATAACGTGAATACTGAAATAGAAACTGAGAACTGATCTGTCGATATATCATACGCTCCAGCCTCCAGGCAGCCAGGACGGTAGGTGCCGGGATCCGAGGCTGGACAGGTTTATCCGATGATATGAGTAATCTGGTCGTTCAGTCATTAGATAGTTCAGTAGTTAATCGTAAAATCTCCATAAATATCAGATCATTCACCAGCACTAACTCTGACTATGATTAAGACAATCTCTGTACCGCTGTACCGGTAACAGTATGCGGTATGTTCCACAGTTACTGATTCCAAGCCTGTACGGTACCAGCTGTCTACTAGGGCGGTGCGTTTTTTACTTTTTTTCGATTTCATTGTTCTACCGGTGCACAAAAGTTGCCAAATGGTAAAAAAATAAGGCAAAAAAAATTTCTTTAAATTTCATCTATATCTTCACGGATCCCAAGAGGGTTGAAATTTTGTGCCATCGCGATGCACCATAATGAAATGTATAACAATATAACACATTGATGAAAGATCAATGACTCAAAAAAGAACTTCCTGCATGCATCAAATGTCATCAAATGGGTCCAAACTTAGTTAGATACCAAAATTTTAATTTTTGGGTCAAGGGAACTAGTGCCACAGGCACATGGCCAGAACCTACCATTTGGCGCAAGTGATGATTATTCTCAATTTTCGCGATGGCCAACTTTGAGTTCTCCTACTGCATTCATATTATGCTCATTAGAACCGCAATGTCCGATTTAGTGGGGGTAGACACCTTCAAAACAAACGTAGAGCGAATAGTTCTTGAGATATCGCAGAAAATGTGAAGTACGGCACAAGTCTACATTACCGCCTTGATGTGATATGGACAAATACACAATAAATGATATATTGAATTATCTCAAGGAATCAAGAATAGACACATCACAGAAATGATCGATATAATGGGTGAAGACACCTTCAAAATAAGAGTAGAGTCATTAGTTCTTGAGTTATTTTACAAAATGTCAAGACTATATCCACCAATTACTACTTGATATTGAGTTGACCCATTCCACACATTTTGTACAAAAACTATAGTGAATTAATCACTACTCTTTAATTTTGAAGGTCTCTGTATACACTAAATCAATTTGTTGCAGTGATGTGTCTATTTTTGATGCCTTAAGATAATTAGAAGTAACATTTTTGTGTATTTGTCTATAAATCATCAAGGCAGTAATGTTGACTTGTGCCGTACTTAACATTTTCTGTAATATCTCAAGAACTATTCGCTCTATGCTTATTTTGATGGTGTCTACCCCCACTAAATCGGTCATTGCGGTTCTAATGAGCATAATAATAATGCCGTAGGAGAACTAAAAGTTGTCCATCACCAAAATTGAGAATAATCATCACTTGCGCCAAAGAGTAAGTTCTGGTCATGTGCCTGTGGCACTACTTCCCTTAATCCAAAAATTAAAATTTTGGTATCTAACTAAGTTTGGACCCATTTGATGACATTTGATGCATGCAGGAAGTTCTTTTTTGAGTCATTGATCTTTCATCAATGTGTTATATTGTTATAAATTTCATTATGGTGCATCGCGATGGCACAAAATTTCAACCCTCTTGGGATCCGTGAAGACATAGACGAAATTTAAAGAAATTTTTTTTGCCTTATTTTTTTACCATTTGGCAACTTTTGTGCACCGGTAGAACAATGAAATCGAAAAAAAGTAAAAAACGCACCGCCCTACTGTCTACTATCTCTTTTTTTGGGGTTACATTTTTGAGGCCTCAGAAACCAGCTAGTCCCAACCGCCGGGAGTACGCAAGAGACAAGAACTACCCAGTCTAAAGACAGGTTTGTTATAAATTTGATAATTATAATAATAATAGAATACTACATTTTATTACAATAATCGTTTTACATAATATGTTTGTTAGAGGATAAAACGTAACGTTATTTCGCCACTTAATTATAGAACTGTGGGACGAGCCACGCAGTCAGGGTGAGCCTTCTTAGTGCACAATTAGGAGCCTGCTCGACAGTGGGATGATTACTGAAAAAATCTCAGGTTATATAACACTGACGTACTGACTGACTCACTCACTGATAATAATCCAGGTTCAGGCTCTTCCTGCCTGGCGTTTCTTATGAAATTTTGCAAGAACATTGCTTTGGTGGTTCATAATCGCGATACAAAATTTCAGATCGATTCTTATGTCTGGTATTCGAAATATTTCGTTTTTTTGAAATTATGTTGTCGCGAAATTATATGTATTATATACATTCATATACATTCATTGACAGTTGTGGAAATGGAATACATAGAGTTGGCTTTGGGCGGGCCTGACCTATTAGAATACATCGAAGGCAGCCCTATTAATTAATTAATTAACTAAGCAATAAGCCAGCATAGCTAGACGCTATAAGAAGACCGTCCATAGACAAACGTAGTGTAGCTGGGTCCCTCCCCACTCATTATTATTATTAACCTATAAAAAATTTGAAGGACCCTGTGCTTATAATTCAATCAGCTGGCCTACCACCTAACACAGCAGTGAGAAACCTTATAGATATTCCCATAGGATTCACTGGGAAGAGATATTGTTCGCGCTTTCAGACCTTTAGCAGTTTAACCTGCCAAATTTGGATGTCTTCTAGATAATAAATCGACTTTAGCCTATGACGAGTATTTGATACACTACATTAGCCGAAGCCAGTCTATGCGCGACCATTCACCCGCTGGATATACCCGGGAGACTGGATTCGGAAGCCTAACCTTATTGCGGTGTAGGCCTACTGTATTATTCGACTGATCGTAATATATAATCTCTGACAAATATTATTCACTTTCGGGAAATATTAACAGTTCCTTTAGGACGTGGCGCTCTAAATATGTAAACAGAGTTATGACTTAAACTAGACACAACGGGATGGCTATGGATTCACGTATATGGCGCATTCTTTAGGAGATGCTTTGTTATCAGTCACAATCATACACAATACTGCACAATGCTGCACACCGATCTGCCGACCTTCACTAATTTTAGTCACATATAAAGAGAACAACAACCAATACATGTAGTGCCTATGAAATAGCATTAGATTCACTTCAAAACCACTTTAATGTAAGTCGCAATCGTTATATGTAACCGGTCTCTCTTACCTTCAGTATATCAAGAAGATTGAGGGTTTTGTAATTATTTATCGGTATTCCAAATATAATAATATTCCATCAACTGATATAATGAATAACCGACAGTAAATAGCAGTACAAATGTTAAGGTATGAATGGTTATGATATGTTATGTTATGATTAGTTAAGATAACAGATATACGTTCTATAATTAAGCCTACTAATGTAGGGCTAAAGTCTGAAACAACAGAGATTCCAAAGCCGGTCTTCTAGGCTCGGGAAAACCAACACAACTGATCCCTCTGGGCTGTTGTAGGTATCTTTCAACACAAAGAGAAACAGCTCTCATTGGCCGAGTTCCAGATTCTGTAGGTTCCACGAATGTCTAAATGCCGAACTATTCGGGTTTTTGCAGCCCATATTCAACACAAGGCGAAATCGCTCTGATTGGTGGATCATTGTTCTGATTGGTTGATCGAACAGAACAAAGAGCCTATAGGCGTACAGCAAATCGGTTGGTAGATTGCGTCATTTGAGTTAGGTAGTTTAGAGTATTTGAGCGCATTGTGGGAAAACTGGCTTTTTATGTCCGCTAAAGCACACATGCAGACACAGCGGATAAATCGCTAGTTATGTCCTCTAAAAACACCTTACACAGTACATTGCGGAGAAAAGGGCCAGTTATATCCCGCAAAAGCTTTTACACCGCTCCCAGAAAATGGGATTTAATTCTATAAAATATAAAAAATCACAGTTTCTAAAATATAAAAATACTCTAAACAGCTAGTCTTTCTTGCGCGGACGGCGTTTACGCAGTTTTTGAGGCTAGCAAGAGTCCTTTTCTCTTTGGGGCGAGCCACTTTACTAGGAGGGCTGTAACTCCTGGGTGAAGGGTGCAATACAATTGCATCAGAAGGTTTAGGGTTACGGTCGATGTCTCGTCCATTTCGATATGCTTCTCCTCGAGCTGATTTTCCTCCGCTTATCGTTGGATGCGTTCGTCCAAAACTCTTGCAGAGAATAGGGTCGTCCAAGTTCGATATCTTCTTAGAGATTCTGAATTTCCTGATCGAACTGAGATAAAATTAATTCGTTTACCGCTTGGACTTGCTGCTGCAATTTACGTTTCTCTAAACAATTGTAGGTTCATTTTCCGATCTTTTGACGAATAGTGTCCAACGCGTTTCGTACAACTCTTTCCTCCGCCTCGGTGACAGGTTGTATCGGGTTAAACAGGGACGATGATACGGTTGAATGGCGATATTAGCTGTCCGCGTCCCAATCCGACTAAGTAAGATGGGTGAATATTTAGGGAGTCCACAACCGGAGTGCCACCGACTAACTGTTCGGGTAACACTAGATCTTTGAACAGTGAGTACAGTTCGGGAGGATCCGTGATACTATTAGGATCAAGAGTCTGAGGTCTAACTAGGGAATGAGGAGGTCTGACCGAGTATTCCGGAACTCTGATCATAGGTTTATTTAAGGATCGTTTGAATCGAGCGAGCGTAGGTGATACATCGAACAAGTTTCGCTCGAAACTCCCGTAAATATAGCGAGTAAAACTGTGTTTAAAGCAACGTCTCCGCGGATGTTTATGTCTTTCCGTTTGTTGGTTGGGTCTTGGGCATTCATCGCAATAATACCAAAGACGCACGTATTGTAGGGGAAACGCGGGTGATATTTATTCGGTGTTACAACGTTTCTCTCAAGAATTCCAAATATACGTTAGAGTTACTGCGTTTATCCGGTTCTTTAACGTCTTCTCTTTCGAGTCGATTTCGAATAGAATTTTCACATTCGATTTTCAGTTTATCGTTCCGACTCCGCTGGGTAGGATACTCAAAACAGTACCATTTCCCTTTCGGTGTCGACATCGTCCGTATCGTGTAAATCGATAGAATGACTAGTAGTTAAGAAGTCCATATACATACCATTACGATGCGTATAGCGAGCGGTGAATTTTCTATAGTCCAATTCACGCGTAAGTTGCTCCTGGGACATTGGCGGTTCGATATAACGACCATCGTCCTCCGTAGTAGTTGGACCAGCGTCGCCGCGTATCAAGCTATCAACAAACGCTTGTAAAGGTAGAGTATATCGCTCCCTGATACCAAGATCATCTTCTATCAACTCAGTCATATCTGCTATATGAGTTTATCAATATTATAATGAGTTTATATTTAGGCTAGCGGGCGTCGCTGCCTACCCCTCTCGGCCCCCGGACAGCGCAAGATCCTCAGCGCTGGTGTACTTTCGCCGATGTGCCTATCGCCAACGTCGTAGCTGCACAACGACCACAACAACCAGCGCGAGTCACTCCACCGTCCGTCCCAAAGGCTTAGATTTACTTCAGGTTCTTACTGGAGAGTTAGGGCTACTTTCACAATTGCGACTCGCTACTGTAAACACACTTTAGTAGTAACATTCACCTATAAACGCACAAATTCCACACAACTGTCACAAATCGCACACATTCGGGCCATTTGTCCGTTAGTCAGTGCCTTCCAGAATGCCACGTTATTATTGGGTATCCTGGGATACTAGCAGTGTGCTATTTATTCCTTATGCTATTCAATGGGCAAGCTTTATTGTTCTTTTAACTCACTTCTAATTCTAGCGTGGTTGTTGCCATGGTGACATTATGGAAAGCTAGCGGTAGAATTAGGGTAATTCTCATGCATACAGATCTGGGATGCTATTTAATAGTAATTCTTTAATTGTCAATATTTCTCTTTATATATGATTTTATGAATTTTATCGGCTATTGACTATATATTGGAGATTCTCGCACACTAATATACTTAATAGGGTGAATCTCCGCTCCCATGATCTATTAATTTATGGAATTTTGGGAATGTTATAAATTGTATAAAAATGACAATTTATCAAATTCATTAAAAGATGAATTTAAATTTATTCCCGTAAATTTTATTATTTAATATTAAATAGACACAATTTTATTCCAGAACATGTCTGGGGACTGGGATCCTTGATTCTAGGAAATTGATCTTTTTAAGAATATCGGTAAGTGCTACGATATCTTAATCGACTAGAATTTTAAAAGATCAAAAATTTGACAGATTTTGTAAATATTAATAATTAATATTTAAGATGGGCACCAGTTTATTCCAGAACTTGTCTGGGGACGTTAACCACTGATTCTAGAATTTTGTCTTTAAAGTATATCGATGGGTGCCGCGATATCTTAATCGACTAGAATTACAGATGGTCAAAGAGGCAAGTCGTTTCCAAGGTCTACCCAGAGCTTGGTTTAGCCGAGACACGAGGATCTGAATTTTGCATTCCTAATACTCTACTTTACCAATAATACTTGAATATAGTAGGAGCTTTATTGTACTTTAATAAGTACGGATATTTCATCTTACTGTAGTTACGTATTTGTAATGTAATACGGACAGTAAGGAAAGAGAAAATAATTATTTCTCGCCGTCGCACTAAATATATAATATATAAGTAATTAAGTAATAAACGCGAATATACATTGCACTAATCTACTAAATAATCGCTAAAATAACATTCTACTAAATAAAATTCAAGAAAACGATTATAATAAAATTACATAATAATATATACATAAATATAAAATAATAAAAACAAATATAAAATAATATAGTCACACACCCACTCCAGACGCTGTTACGTTGGGGAGTCCCTAGATGTTTGTTGGATTAGGGAGGTGGTCGTGGGAAGAGTATCTTGCCTTCCATAGTTTCCGGACAGTTCTCGGTCTCTTTCCAGTAAACATAAACGACCAACTGGGCGATTGAGCTGCTGTGTCTCGAAGACAATTCCAGGTTTCCTCTTCGTCCTGGAATAGTGACGATAGAAACATCGCTTCAAATACACGACGGCCTTACAAAGCCGATTCCAGGATCTATAGTGGTCCATCGCTCCCGGCAGGAGAGGTGAGAGTCCCGGCGAGACGTCTGGTGTTCCAGATCTCCAGTCTCTCTCTCTGATCTCCACAACAGATCGGTTCGCGGTGGGGGAGTTTAGATCCACAGCGTCGTCCCTGGCAATGTGTAATACAGACAGATCTATCACGGGTTTAAATAACCTTGATTTACTCGTCCGGGTTTTAGGTTTGACTTTCTCCGCTCCCTTGGCTTGTCTAATCTCAGCCGTGGTAAGATGGGGAGGCCATTCATCTTCTTTACTTAGGAAGTCGGGTCCACCTAACCAGTCTGGAGTATCTGTCAGTTCTTGAGGAGTTGCTCCTCTGGAAGCGATGTCGGCTAGATTAATCGTCTCGGGGCAATGTCTCCATTGATCTACATTGGAGTTAATATCGTCATTATCTGAGGAGTATGGTGTTCCCTCAGTTGGGTCGTCTACCTCACTGCTCTCCGCTTCCCATTCACTTACTTGGTATACCCGTTCTTTTGGTAACCTTTCTATGAGAGTTCTACGGGAAGGGCCAGTAAGGTACCAACCTACTCTAGTTCTTCCCGCATAGGCTTGTAGTGGTTGCGGTTGAGCAGGCCGTTTCTCCAATGTCTCAAGCGCCTCATGCGCATTTTGGCCGATGAGTATTTGCACTCCAGGGTAGTCTGTGTTGAATCTAGGTATATTAAGCTGCTGGGTGGAATCGTCCTCATCCCAGTTATAAGGTTCTACTTGGCTGGTAGCGAAGTTCTTTATCGCCACCATTTTTACTGACCTTATGCTGTGTTCTCCTAGTTCATCCTGGGGGGTGGACAACGCACCTACATAATAATCCGTTATTACTGTAGATTTCCAAACCTGCATAATTCCTGACATGTTTAACTTAGTTCGGAACTTGGGTTGTCCAGCAAAGATGTCTTCGGCTAGTTCTTTGTCGATGAATGTTCCTGTGCTACCGGAGTCAAGGAGGGCGTTCACTGTATAACTCCTTTTAAGTCCGTGGACCCTTAACTGTACTACTGGAAATTCTCGGATTCCTACATTGGAAGTTGGTGCTTTCCAAGATGGTTGTCGGTCAGAAGTAGTTAGGGGGAGCTCGCTGTCGGTGTCCTTTTCATACGTAAGTGCTCGATACACTGCGGTATTTATCAGGTAACAGGATTCGTTTTCGTCGGAGAATTCGTCCGTATAGAATCCTTCCATCTCAGAACTTTGGTCAGTGTCGTTCACATCACTGAATTGGACATGTAGTTCGGACTCACTTACCTGACTCGGGCTGTTTCGATCGAATTCAGTGTGCAACAAGATATGATGTTTTGCGCCGCACTTCGCACACCTTGCGTCGGAGTAACAGGTTCGCCGTTGGTGTCCTTGTCTGAGGCAATTATAACACAACCGCTTATCCCACATGACTTCCCGTCTATCCTTTAATGATTTCTTTAGGAATTCATCACACGCACTTAAACGGTGGGGCCCGTCGCACAGCACACATTTTGGTTTGATGTTACTTACCTTACTTTGGGTAACGTTGTGCACACTCGTTCTTTCCTCGGGCTTTCTTACATGAATTCTCTTAGGAGACGTAGGAGGAGTTTTTCTTACCTGTTCTCTCCTGTCATTGGTTCGAGACTTGAATTTACTTACGTCTTTAGGCGCTTTGTTGTCATAGTAAGATCTTTCAGTGTCTTTCCCGCTGTCTTCGTCTTGAGAAGCCTGGCTTTCGCCGTCGTCTGTATAACACACTGGTATTACCTTTCTCCTAGAAACGGGTTTCTCACTTACCTTATTTTCCGGTGTCTTCTCTCTGGACTGCTTTAGGAGCTGTAATTTTACCTCTCCATCTAAGAATGACATGAGATCAGCCATGGTAGGATCTCTTCGTTGTTGTTCCATCATATATAACACTGTCTTGTCCCAGCGTGTACCTACTCCGCCCTTGGGCAAATTAGATGCTAAGGCTCCTACAACCATAGAATTCTGGTATTCATGAGACTTACCTAACCAATCTAGTTGTCTACAGATCTCCTGAATCTCGTCGGAAAACTCTATAATCCCACTGCTAAGAAACTTTCGGGGCGCCATTAATTTCGCATATAAATACCTAGCTATGTTAGTCCTATTACCATACCTGATGTTCAGTGTTTCCCAAACTTGTCTTAATCCATCTGGATGTCCAATAAACTTTAACGCCATTAACTTGGGAGATCCTTCCAAGCACTCGATAAGGAATCTAAGTTTCTCTCCGTTAGATAGCACAGAGTTCTGTACGTTATCTTTGTAATATTCATTAAAAGGTAACCATTTCATCTCATCTCCATTGAACTTGACGATCTCTCCCACCTTTACCGCTTGACGGGCTTCGGTTCTAGCCATTTGACGCGTAAAACTTTCTTGGGCCATCGTGTTATTTAATATCGAGTTATCGGTATATAAATTTCTCGGATTATTATCAAGTCTATATGGAATATCATTGTCAACAGGTTTATAATTACCCTTAATAGGGTTTACTATAGGAGTTTCCACTTCGCTAGCAGTATAGATGCGTGTAGGCTCCACACCTTGCGCATGAAATACTTCAGACCTAACAGGTTGACACATTGTTACAGGGGGTGGTGGTATACCCTTTTGTGTATTTACTAATTTATCGCGTTCTAACGCGATACTTTGCTGCACTTCTTGCAACTCTAACCTACTTTCCCTTACTGTGCCCTTGAACTGCTTAACAGTATCCTGCATCTGCCCGAGCAGGAGATCCATCCCCCGCCGTCTCTCATCCACCCACTCGACCGCCGAAGCGGGAGCCGCCAACGTTGTAGCGGGCGGACGAGGGACAACGGGCGACAAATCATTAATATTTCGCTCGGAGTCCAGGACATAAACTGTCTCATGGGCTGTTCTGCTGGGCACAGGTAGCTTAGTGCTATGCAAAGGGAATTTGGAGGTAGGTTCGGGGAGTACAGGTGTCTCTATCACCGCAGGGGTGGCTTCGAGAACAGGCCTAATTATTTCAGGCTCATCTACTATAGTAGGGAGTCTGTCTATTTTAATAATTTGGTCTAGGGGTTCTGTACTACCTAAGTCTGTGCTAGCTAGTTGTTTTCGAACAGCTGGGGGCAAATCAGGCAATTTCTGACGGTGGGACATTCTTCTACGTCTGCTGAGACGAGATCTATTTCCTCCACCTTCAGTATCGGTGGTATCGCCTTCCTCAGATGATGTATATCCCTGTCTTTTGGGAGTAGATCGACTCATCATCTGCATTTGACTAGCTATGAACTGTTTATTTATGCAGTCTTGATTCTCGTGAATATTTTCCAACTCTAGTTGGGTGGTCTCTTCAGATGCTCTTCGTTCTGCTTCTGCCACTGCTCGCTTTCTTTCCGCTTCTGCTGCTTTTCTTTCTGATTCTGCCGCTGCCGCTTTTACCTCTGTCGCTGCCACTTTTCTTTCCGCTTCTACTGCTGCAGCTGCCGCTTTTGCCTCTGCCGCTGCCGCTTTTGCCTCTGCCGCTGCCTCTTTTCTTTCCGCTTCTACTGCTGCAGCTGCCGCTTTTGCCTCTGCCGCTGCCGCTTTTGCCTCTGCCGCTGCCTCTGCCGCTTTTCTATCTAATTCTGCTGCTTTTCTTTCTGCTTCTGCCTCTGCTGCTGCCGCTGCTGCTATCTTTCTGTCTTCTATACGTTTTTTCTTTACTTGTTCTTCTTGGACTCTAGCGATGCGGAGGCGTTCATCAAATTTAGCTTGGTTCGCAGCTCTCATATCCGCATCGATTGCGTCCAACACAAGCTTGGCTCCTTCACTATTAGGGCTAAGTCCCTCCAGCCTTCTCCTCAACTCTTCATCACCTACAAAACGTTGATAGTCTGACAGATAGATGTCAATAGCATCCCTCTTATGCGGTTTCTCTGCTGTCGCTTCGCTTTCCACTTGGGAAAAGGTAGCGTCTGTTGATTCTCTATGGGTTGAGCGCTCGTCCAACTGAGATTTCCACGGGGCAGTTCTTTGAACTTGGAGACTCACCCGCTGAAACCAAGTCTTTACGGCAACTTGCAACGACGTGTCTTGTTTTCTTTTCGAAGCCTCCTCAAAGGCAGATAAGATTAGTCTGATTCTTAGAATTCTTTCTCTAACTTGATAAAGCAGCTCTCCCTGCTCTTGAGGTCCTTGTGGTTGTCGAAATAATTGTTCCTCTAATCGCTCCATAGAGCAGAAGAATCCCTGTACGTATCCGGCTGCTGACCTCTTCCACACAGCTGGATCGCTGGTTTCTTTTGTCACTCCCATCCTGTGTATGTCTTCCCAGGCAGCTTCCGATAAGTCAAACGGGAGTCCGGGTCTGGGGAAGTTCCATTGCGACTCGACAATAGACTTCAGTTCTTCCCGTGTATATCCCGCATAACTATCCTTGGTCGATCGCTTTCTTCTCGCCCAATCAATCTGGTGTTCCTCCAGCCTTAAACATCGAATTAAGTTGAAAAATGAAAACCCCATCGAATTTGGACAAAGCGTTCCGGAGTTATAGCGGATCGAAAAAAATTGACCCCCCCCCCCAGTCGCCAAAAATTTACAGTAATTTAAAATTTTGCAAAAAAAATTTTTTGCGTTATTTTTGATGGCGAATCGATTGGCAGTACTGGCTACGAAAAAATTTTTTTTGAAATTTTTGGTCAGAAAAAAAAACATGGAAAAAGTATATTTTTAAAAAGATTTGATGTCTTTGCCTATGGTCAGAGAATGATCCAACTCTGTAACTTGGCAATCGCTCAAATCCATTCAGCTGAATGGCACAGTAGAGTAAACTAAAGTAAATTCCCTATACAATGTTCTGAAGGGGTGACTGACAGAGAGTAA
Source organism: Nemertoderma westbladi (assembly GCA_032718475.1). Taxonomy (NCBI): domain Eukaryota; kingdom Metazoa; phylum Xenacoelomorpha; order Nemertodermatida; family Nemertodermatidae; genus Nemertoderma; species Nemertoderma westbladi. The sequence continues at coordinate 14,129 of JAUCBJ010006021.1, read as the reverse complement.
TCCAACAATAAAACATTTTGCAATAATGTTGGCATTAACGTAGCCAACTCACTGTGTACGTAACAGTCATTCAGCTTACATTAGCAGAGTGAGATATTCCCATAGATTGCATTGGGAAGAGTAATTCAGCTGAGGCGATATTAGATTTCAAACTAAACCAACCAGTTAATAATGTTTGCTTTGACAGAGAGTGGTGGCCTATACAAACAGTATAGGTGTACTGAGTATAATAATCTTGGCAACCTCATCGATTTATTACTAAGCCTTGTGTAGAAATGCATTACATAAGCCATTTTTCATGAGGACACCAGCTGTCATTGGTGTTATTTTACCATTGCGCCTATGGCGTTTTTTCGTTTATGTCTATTTTTCGAGCCCACGGCTCATGGACGAAATAGCGGAACATATCAGGGACCTTAGAATCGCGGTATCTAGCCGCTGTGAAAATTTCATCAAAATCGTTAGAGTGGTTTTGGCTAGAGATTAGTCAGTCAGTCAGTCAGCCAGCCAGTCTCGAGCAATTCTTACAGTAATGAACCATTAATCGAATCATTACTAGCCTAGGGTCTGACACTACTACTGCAGGGATGACCTTGCTTACAGTAGGAGGGGACTTGGACTTTGGTCTCAGACGTTCTATACTCTTAGCTGAGTCCCCGATCTTTTTAAGACCCTGTCTAACACTCATTCTAGCACTTTCTAAGAGACTATCTGACAGTGTTTGTTTTGTGTCAGACATGTTTGATTGTACAGTTGAATGCCTACTGCTATATTACAGTTAAAGCAAGTCTAGTAATTCAGTATCACTGTTAGCCTAGTAATTAATTACCGATATCGTTACTCTATGTAACATGATATATATACAATATATTAGAATACCGGTATACACTTATAGTATATATATAAGTATTATTACAGACTAGGTTTGTCACAGAATACCGGTATATAATTTCAGCACAAATATATAAATATATAATAGGCCTATCGTGAATACCGGTATACAGCTTACACTTATAGTATATATAAGTATAATTATGGACTAGAATTAATTACAGAATACCGGTATATAATTTCAGCCTAAATTTATAGAAATAAATATAATAAGCCTATCGTAAATACCAGTATGTCAATTATTTTAGAATAATTAAATTTCTGACTTTTAGGGGTTACTTGGTTACTTTACTTTGCTTGATTACCGTTATTTAAGCAGTAGTCCAACTGATATTAGGACCTAATTGTTGTATGACAGGCCTACTATTTATAAATCGGTTTGAGTTGATTTATAATATATCTACCCGTTTTATGGGTTTTGTCAATATTTGAAATAAATGTATTATTTCTGGGAAGGAGTCACCGCACAGAAGCTGTACGCTCTCAGTGAAGTGCTACTTGTTGGACACTAAAACAAATAATTCTAATTTACCTAAGTTACTTAATACTACAAATTACGTACAATTCGGGGTGAGATTACAATCTCTAAATAAACACAAAAATTACACGTACGAATTTTTAGGGTAATTTTATAAGAAGTCTACAAACCAGCCTAACAAAGGGTTAGATTGTCTGGTTATTACAACGGATAGGGTACTACGGTATTTGAAAATAATAAGTAGTAGTAAATATACTGCGTTGTCCAGATAGGAAAAATATCACCATCTGACGACTTATAGCCGTATCGCTATAAGTACTACGTTATGTATCACGGAGTGTTCCTACCTAGAAGTTAATTACCGCGGTCTACCAGAACCAACGTGCCTATTAACCACTTTACAACACAAATATACTGCCTACACACTAATTACCTTCGGAAAGCACTGTACACTAAACCCTAAATTAGGTACAAGTACTTATACAACCAATAATCAGTAGTTAAAAATACTTGAACAGCTAAAAGAACCACGGTATCTGCTGGAGTGACCGGGGCACAAAATCACCAGTCTTTACCTACGCCAAGCAGCCCTGATGTAGTACCGGGGTTAATTTAACTATAACGGTATATATAACAAGCACAATTACTGTAGGAATAAACTTGGGGATATGAATGTTGCGAATAATCGCATAAACTCTGATTAATAAATATTACGCTACGCGTACAGACTACTCAAACAAAATGCAGACCAAATACTGACAGACTACTATCAAGCCTAAACAAAATACGGTATATGCAGACTCCGAAATGGTTAGTTAGTATGCGTTCTAACCGAGTAGGACGACTTATTCTTTCGAGGGGGTTTACCTCACAGCACTGGAAGCCCCTACTTTCCTAACTAGTACTTTTTCGGACATACGCTCTACACACACTACAATCTCCTCAGACTTAACAACAGTCAGACAACAGTCCAGCCTACAAATTATCTGTATAATCTGGGCAGGCTTACACGTCTTCTGCTCAATATTAACCTACAAGTAAATAAAACTGACAGAAATAAGTAAAATCCCAATAAAAACCAGGGCTGCAGTCCCTGATTAAATATTAGGGCCTACCGGTATACAATTATCAAAATCGAATAATACTGCTGTACCTGTACTGCTGTAAGTACCGGTCCGGGTGGTTAGGTAGTCAAGCCTACTGGGTACCGGTTGGCCGGTACTTCAGCTTTATTGCCTACTGCAATCCAGAAGCTATATCTGTTATTGTTCGCGCTTTCAGACCTTTAGCAGTTTAACCTGCCAAATTTGGATGTCTTCTAGATAATAAATCGACTTTAGCCTATGACGAGTATTTGATACACTACATTAGCCGAAGCCAGTCTATGCGCGACCATTCACCCGCTGGATATACCCGGGAGACTGGATTCGGAAGCCTAACCTTATTGCGGTGTAGGCCTACTGTATTATTCGACTGATCGTAATATATATAATCTCTGACAAATATTATTCACTTTCGGGAAATATTAACAGTTCCTTTAGGACGTGGCGCTCTAAATATGTAAACAGAGTTATGACTTAAACTAGACACAACGGGATGGCTATAGATTCACGTATATGGCGCATTCTTTAGGAGATGCTTTGTTATCAGTCACAATCATACACAATACTGCACAATGCTGCACACCGATCTGCCGACCTTCAATAATTTTAGTCACATATAAAGAGAACAACAACCAATACATATAGTGCCTATGAAATAGCATTAGATTCACTTCAAAACCACTTTAATGTAAGTCGCAATCGTTATATGTAACCGGTCTCTCTTACCTTCAGTATATCAAGAAGATTGAGGGTTTTGTAATTATTTATCGGTATTCCAAATATAATAATATTCCATCAACTGATATAATGAATAACCGACAGTAAATAGCAGTACAAATGTTAAGGTATGAATGGTTATGATATGTTATGTTATGATTGATTTGTTAAGATAACAGATATACGTTCTATAATTAAGCCTACTAATGTAGGGCTAAAGTCTGAAACAACAGAGATTCCAAAGCCAGTCTTCTAGGCTCGGGAAAACCAACACAACTGATCCCTCTGGGCTGTTGTAGGTATCTTTCAACACAAAGAGAAACAGCTCTCATTGGCCGAGTTCCAGATTCTGTAGGTTCCACGAATGTCTAAATGCCGAACTATTCGGGTTTTTGCAGCCCATATTCAACACAAGGCGAAATCGCTCTGATTGGTGGATCATTGTTCTGATTGGTTGATCGAACAGAACAAAGAGCCTATAGGCGTACAGCAAATAGGTTGGTAGATTGCGTCATTTGAGTTAGGTAGTTTAGAGTATTTGAGCGCATTGTGGGAAAAACTGGCTTTTTATGTCCGCTAAAGCACATATGCAGACACAGCGGATAAATCGCTAGTTATGTCCTCTAAAAACACCTTACACAGTACATTGCGGAGAAAAGGGCCAGTTATATCCCGCAAAAGCTTTTACAGCAACCAATGAAATCTTTTCGTTACCACTCACAGGTGTGAAGTGAATGTGAAACTGAGGCTGGCTCCCTTGACCCTCCACCCTCCAAAGATTGAACGAAATAATAATAGCCTTTATGTTGAATTCGAACCTGCACCAGCTACCAATAGTGTAAAAAGGAGCGGCGCCTTAACCCATAGGGCCATATTTATTGCCGCATTAATTATGTATTGCCGCAATAATTATTTATTGCCGCAATAATTATTTATTGCCGCAATAATTATTTATTGCCGCAATAATTATTTATTGCCGCAATAATTATTTATTGCCGCAATAATTATTTATTGCCGCAATAATTATTTATTTCCGCAATAATTATTTATTGCCGCAATAATTATTTATTGACGCAACAATTATTTATTGCCGCAACAATTATTTATTGCCGCAATAATCTGATAATAATTCGACATCTTTTAAATATTTCATGAGTGATTTAAATATTTTCATAAGTGATTTAAATATTTTCCTGAGTGTTATACATATTTACACTACACTGGTATTATATTATTTCAAAGTAACTATAATAATTATTATCAAAATCATAACAATTACTTACAAGTAATTGTTATGATTTTGATAATTTTGAGACGCCATAGCCCGGCACACACAGCACTTTATTGCCTGGTGCCTGCCTGGCGTTGCACATGCACATAGCGCCGGATCCGTCTGTCCGTGCACCTGTCGTTGTCGCAAATTGAAATGCAGGGCTGAACAGAACCTGCTGAACTGACGTGTTTGTTTAGTAGTCAACATTAAAGCAGTAGGCCATACTGACGTACTGCCCTACTGCATACTGCAGTACTGCCCTACTGCAGTACTGCCCTACTGCATACTGCAGTACTGCCCTAGCGGGTGACAGACCGAACGTAATCAGGATCGAATGTAACATAGTTTTTACGAATCGAACGTAACCTCAATTATGTTACATTGGATCCTATAACTATGTTACATTCGATCTACAAATTACTAAGCTCGAATGTACCATACATTTATTTCAGTTGTGTTTTGATTTCAGGAGTTAACCGATGAAATGCTTCGTTTATTTACAGGAAGAAACAGTTTGGTGTTGGTGAGTACAAAACAAAGACCCAAGACACAATTAAGTGACCTGCAATCTTGTAACATGTGTTAACTTTCGTTTATTGTTTTGGTTCCCCCAACACGCCTCTATAACCTGCTCCTTTCAGCCTTTAAATAAAAGTAACCTGCATAATCTTGTAACTAGGGCTCAACAGAAGCTTCGGCTTCGGTTCGGTTCGGGCCGAAGTTTGGCAATTTCGGTTCGGTTCGGCTTCTGCAATTGATACTGCAGAAGCCCGGAGCAAACTTTGCTAAATATTCCAAATATTACATTGACTGATTGAGCTAAGACCAGAAGACAGTAAGACTAATCAATCTGTCCATCGTTGTCAGGTTGTACTAATTAGTTTTGGAGTGTAAACGTTAAGCAGACACTGGTGCAGAGCAGACAGTGGTGCAGACTGAGATGCAGACAGTGGTGCAGACAGAGATGCAGACAGTGGTGCAGACACCTGGTGCAGACAGTGATGCACGCACTGGTGCAGACAGTAGTGCAGAGTGGTGCAGACACTGGTGCAGACACCTGGTGCAGACAGTGCTGCAGACACTGGTGCAGACAGTGTTGCAGACACTGGTGCAGACAGTGTTGCAGACACTGGTGCAGACCCTATATGGAATACTGACAAAAAGCGCGCCACACGCGTTCTGGTTAAACGAAAATCGCGCCAGCCATGATATCTAATGCGCGCCAAGCCAACAATTGACTATGAAATTTTGCAGTAATTGCTTAATTGTAATAATTTATCAGTTTATAATTCCTGAATTCTGTAGCCCTACAGTACTGCAGTATGTTAACATTAAAATGCGAGCGTAGCGAGCAAGGAAATTTTCCAATTATGTTAACATAAATACAGTCTGACAGTAATAGTCAGATAGTGCTGTAGTTGTAGTAGTAGTAGTAGTAGTAGGTCAACGTCAACTGACTGTTTTTAAATGCAGATGTGATGAAGATGCGAGCGTAGCGAGCACGAAAATTTTAACATTTCAGCATTTAAAGTAGGCAATCCGACTGTTTTCAAATGCAGAAATGCAGATGTCATTACCGGTAAATTGCGAGCGTAGCGAGCACGGAAATTCTGCTGAATCATGCAGGCTTTCATGGTTTTATTGGTTTGAAGAATCTGACAATTGAAAAACTTTTGAAACAATAAGTCATGTTTTTAATGGTCATGCGCAATCTGTCCGTTTCCATTTGTCCACAGCCAGACAGTACTAAGAGTAGATTTACAGTATAAACGCGAGCGAAGCGAGCGGACATTTTTCAATCTTTTTAAACCTATGGAATAATTTCAAATAGACAGATAGAGCCGTAGAGTGGGATGTGTTGCTAGTGCACTGCTACGCTACCTCCTACTGTCCCAACCTAACCCTACACCCTACATCCATATTCGCGCCAGGACCGCCAGGATCCTCAATGCGCGCCACACGCCCCTGTCACTACGCGCCAAGATCCTTAATCCGCGCCACACGCCCCTGTCACTACGCGCCAGGATCCTTAATCCGCGCCACACATGTTGAGCAAACTCTACATAAATTCCAACCTGGGTGCAGACAGTGGTCAGACACTGGTGCAGACAGTGGTGCAGTCAGTGGTGCAGACAGTGGTGCAGACGGTGGTGCAGACAGTGGTGCAGATAGTGGTGCAGACACTGGTGCAGACAGGGGTGCAGACACTGGGGCAGACAGTGGTGCAGACACTGGTGTAGGCAGTGGAGCAGACAGTGGTGCAGGCACCTGGTGCAGTCTGCACTTAATTACTTTCGTACACACCTCTTATAATTATTTGTAATCAGGGCACATTCACCCGCACGCACCTCGACTTGTCAGCTTGTACTACATACGTCCTCCCTACTTCATGTAGAACCTTTCAGTAGTTACTCGCATATTTGTAGATAATAAAGTCTATGATAAAATATAATATAATAGTGCCTGGTGGTATTGTGTTTTGTGGTACTCTGGTATTTCAGTATTTTCACCAGGTGTCTGCACCACTGTCTGCACAAGTGTCTGAACCACTGTCTGCACCAGTGTCGGCACGTCTGTCTGCACCAATGTCTGCACCACTGTCTGCACAAGGGTCTGCACAAGGGTCTGCACCACTGTCTGCACCACTGTCTGCACCACTGTCTGCACCACTGTCTGCACCACTGTCTGCACCACTGTCCGCACCAGGTGTCTGCACCACTGTCTGCACGCTGCACCACTGTCTGCACGCTGCACCACTGTCTGCACCAGTGTCTGCACCACTGGCCGCACCAGGTTTCTGCAATCTGCACCACTGTCTGCTTAACGTTTACACCCTTAATTTTGGACTGAACTTCCATTTAAATGGCATTATTTTTGTAATTGTTTACAGGTTACTTGGGTAGTTTCAAAATTAGCTTAATTATATAGTAGTTTAGGTTAGGCTAAATTTTGCAATTTTACTTTGTAGTACCTAATTTTTAATTAATCATAACTTTGATACATAATACCAAATATACCTACTATCTCATATAAATAGTATTACAAAGACGGAAAGACTACCTGTACTTTTAGTGAGGTTTTTTAAATTTGATGTTACTACTGTACGGCTTACTACGGGTGAAAATGTGGTGCATACTGCATATACAGTAAGTGCATGCATAAAGTAAGTATACAGTAGTTTAGGTTAGTAATGTACAGTAATGTAAATATTGCCATTTTATTTTGTAGTACTTATTTTTTTAATTAATCATAGCTTTCTCGCTAAGTCCACAGACCAATTAGGTACCAGTCTGCCACTGCCAGTCAGCCAGTATAGTGACGTAAATACGAATTTATGACCATAACTTGCTAAATTTCAGAACTTCGGTTCAGATTCGGTTCGGTTCGGCCCGAAGTTGGCCCTGCTTCGGTTCGGTTCGGTTCGGCTCCATACAGTCAGGGAGATCATCAAATTTGAGAATACCTCAAATTTCAAATTATAGACCCAATTTTGGAATTACCTCAAATTTAATACAAGGTTAGGTTAATTCTCTAAATTTGAGTTTTACCCCAAATTTGAATTTCATAGCAGCATAGTCAGATACAGACAGAAGTCATAGTTGGCCTAGTTCAGTAGTTGTTAGTTTGTTACTGTATTGCAAATGTAAAAAAATAAACTGATGTAGGCCTAGTGTCTGAGTGTTGTGATTGTGAAATATAATATTTAAAACATATTCAGTATTAGTTTAAAAATGCTTATACTTAAAAAGGCTACTGGGTAGGGGTGCAGTGGGGTGGTATGATCAGATGGTAGGCATATAAAACGAAGTATAGAGCCTAAAGACTTATATTTTTATATTGTTACTTTTTTGCTTGAATATGCCCTAAAATCGGGAGAAAAAGTAGTAGGCTTACTTTTTTTCCCTACTGGTAGGGAAAACGTTGTCCCCATATTATCTGAATATTGTAACTTTTTGTTGGGCACAGCTTTTGCAAAGTCGGCAACACAGCAACCTGCAATAATATTGCCACATAATAATGTACCATAGAGCCATAATTTTGCATTGATTTTACTTTTTCTCCTGGTAAAAAAAAGTAAAATAAAACATTGTCACTTGTGTCAAATAGGGGACCCTGCTAGCTCGTAATCTGCTAATCCTGAAATCACCTAGAAACTAAAGTCACTTTCACTAGTGCCCGGTTACAGGGTTAGCAAAGGAGCAGGTTACAGAGGTGAGTTGAAAGTAATCAAAAAACAATAAACAAGAGTTAGGAATATTGATATCACCTGCACTAAATTTCAGGATTAGCTGGTAATTTCAGGATTAGCAGATTAGGAGGGTCACCTATTTGATTTGACACAAGTGCCAAAATATTTTTGGTGGAATTTCTAAAATTTCATTGAATGTGTTGATCAAAATTATTGATCGAAATTTGAGAAAAATCCATCCCAACACACTATTGCAATGCAACTTTAGTGCCTGCAAGGTGTACTCCAGAGATGAGATAAAGCCTCGAGAATAGGTTAGTGAAAAAGGTTATACTTTTTGCCCAAGTTATAAATGATTCTGGTTCCTCATAAGGTCAATTTAAAAGGATGTATGTATGTATGTATAGTATAAACAAACAGTCACTTAGATTTCTAAAACATTTCAGATGTCTTGATAAGAAAGCAGAGTCTAAAGACTGTTTAAAAGAATAGCGATTAGTGATGATGATGTTTCTACTGTGTTCCAGGTCCAGCATGTTCCATATGTTAATGACCCTGATAAAGAATAGGTGATGTATGGAACATGCAGACATGGGCAGATGGGCGGGTCATGGCCTTTGCTTCATAATTTTATATATATGACCAGGTCATGATTGCATTGGATGTCTGGCTGGGGTATTAAAATAGTCTGCGAGGATGTTGCACATTGTTGTAATGGAGGATCAGGTTTAGATCTTTACATACCGGTATAAGTTTAAAGCACATTATCAAATTGAACTTTAATTGATGTATACTGCAGTAGGGAGGGAGTGGTTCCAACTTTAGAGTCTCCAGTCGTATAGAATAACTAACAAAATAATCAAGTCCACATATATTGTATAAACCACATCAACCTTTACGGCAACATTTGTCTAGAAATGGGCTCCAATCTGTGGAAGAATGATGGTACAGTATTCCAATTGACAGATAGAGCTAGGGAAGGCGAATATTACATCAGTCTTCAGGCTGTCAGGAGAGGAATGGCTTCATTTGATATACAAAGTTTTCAAGAGGACATCAACAACCAGAAACCCATATTTCTTTCCGAAGATGTGTGATATGAATGATGAACAGAACCGATGAATGCCAGAATATGTAAACTTCCAAATTCTGGAATTGATTCAACATCTACAAGATATAGTAGGCCTTCCTGTGTCTGTGACTGTGCAGCTGTGTGAGCTTGAATCTCGCAACAGTGAGAATTTGGTCTACTATTCTTCTTACCAACAGTAAAGCTGTACGGATAGCGAATTTCTCTAGCTGTCTAGTCTTCTGCATTTTTATCACCAATCACTAAGGGAGTTAACAATCATTAAAGTTATTGACTGTAAGTTGCTGTGCTGTAAGGTTTTGCCTACCCTGCATACATGCCAGGTTGGAATTCATGCTGCAAAACTCGGACGCGTACCTGCGCGAATGACCGCAAACCAGATGCGCGTTGCGCGTTTGGGTGAGACAGGTGCGCGTTCGGGTGTGAGACAGGTGCGCGTTGCGCCTCAGCGCGCAGCTCTGCCTCTGATGCGCACCACAAATTAATTGAAATCACGAAAATACACAAAAAAATTTCGCTCTCTACGCTCGCATTAGTTTCTCATTTCCAATTCTTCAAACAGTCAAATCACTTCACCATAATACTGTAATACCGGCAACCGGAGCTGAATTTGTCTATTTATTTTAACTACAGTACTCTATTGTTGTATTGTTATTAGGTCTATGCTATGCCGATGTTACTTAGTAAACAGGTAAAGTCAGAAAGTAACAATGTATTATAAGTATGACTTAATTATAAGCCAACTGTATGTTTAAGCCTAATTGTTTGGTAGGCCTATACAAAGTATTATTGGCAGACTGGTACCTATTTCAATATTCGTTTTTTTGAAATTACCGGTACATGTTTTGTTTGTAATCTAAAATAATATTTTCTGTTATAAAAGCAGTGAGCCCGATGGGCCACCATAGTAGTGGATTAAAAAAATATTTTTTAATATTAACAATTTTGATGTTGCAAACATTACATTTATTATGTAAGCCTAGATTCAACGTACAGACAGACAGACGTAAAGATAAGCTTAAAACGCTCAAACTTGTAAAATAGGAATGTAAAATTGTTCTTATGAACTGTGCGATTTTTTGAGATATGCATGACATGAGCTGCGCGATTTTGTTTGGATTATGACATATGATGAGGTGCGCGACGAGCCAATTTCAGGTGCGCGGTGATTTCAAAACAACAAAGCGTACCTGCGCACTCATGCATGAATTCCAACCTGGCATACATGTCATGTCACAGGTTACACTGGTCAGGTCACCCATTCTCACCATGCTCTATAAGCACTAAGCTGCTAAGCAGCAAAGCCTACTGCTACACCCTACTGCTAGCAGGCTGGTGATGTTGTAAAGACTGGCGAAATTTGAGGTTTAGTCTCAAATTTGAGGTTTAACCTCAAATTTCAATTTTTGCCCCCAATAAAACCATGTTTGCATCGGTGAAATATTTTATTGCATCGATAAAAGTTCTTATTTTACATTATATTTTAACATATTAAAAGTAGAAGTTGCTCCAACAGTTTCCCTAAGTCGCAGCAACACTCGATATTATGAGCCTAAAAATACCTCAAATTTGAACAAAAAACCCCAATTTTCGACAGTCTATTACCAGAATTCGAAATTTGGGGTAACCCCAAAATTGATGATCTCCCTGACTGCCATAAAGTGCCTTCTGTTGAACCCTACTTGTAACATCTGTTAAACTTTCGTTTATTGTTTTGGTTCCCCCAACACGCCTCTGTAACCTGCTCCTTTAAATTTGTAAATGGCAATGTTACATTCGAGCTTAGTAATTTGTAGATCGAATGTAACATAGTTATAGGATCCAATGTAACATAATTGCAGTTACGTTCGATACGAAATAACTATGTTACATTCGATCCTGATTACGTTCGGCTGTCCTGCCCTAGCCTACCGGCAGACCATATCAGTACATATATAGGCTATTACATAATTAAAATGCAACATTATTTTAATGATCAAATTAATTATTATATGTATTATAAACAGGGATCGCACACGTACAGTCAGACATTAGTGGTTACTTTTTGCGGTAGTGGTATAGCTTTGCAGTAGCCTTACTGCCTTAGCGGTGTATACCGCGGTAGCGTAGTTGATTTATAGCTGTATAGTTCATTCATACCCATACTGCCATACCTGTGGTATTTTCGTACGGTATGGCAAAAATAAGACTAACTGTAAACTGTAACCTATTATGTTATTGAGTTAATGTTTATTGACTACAGACTACAGACTAATTGTTTTGATTAGGTTCACTTCACTGCAGCACTGTGTCAAGTACAATGCACACATCTCTGCATCTCCAACCAGACACTATATAACATTGGAGTTGGAGGTGTCTCATTCAGTCATTGGTTCCCCCAAGCTTGACACTAGAACAAAGCCGCCTCCGCTTTGCAGGACATCGCTTTAAGCCGTGAGGACCAGCCAGTGCACCCCATGGAGTGAATAAGCATGGTGGACAGCCCATGACTTTCTTGAGACGCATCTTTCTTACTGTCTTAAAAGGACACTGGCCTTGAAGATGCGGATGATCTAGCAAATGTCATGGGTGATAAGGCTGTAAGAGTGTAAGGGAGTTGTGGAGGCGAACTTTTGTCAACAAGCCGGCACAGCATTCTTAATACATAATAGGGCCTATACTGCTATATATAATGCAGCTGCAATGAATCATGCCGATTGTAGTAGTAGTATGTGGTGAGGTTATAGGGCTCCTTCAATTGGTAAAGTCAAAAGTGGCCGTTTATTGTTTTAGTTAGAAAAGCCTGCCTCTGTAATATGTTCCTTTCCCTCAATTGGTTTATGATTATGACGTGTGTTACTTGTTACTTCTGTATTTATTATGTGGAGACGCCAACGCGTTAATCAGTTACTAATCCCATTTCATTATCCTGTTATCCAACTGTTTTATAATACCCTTCCTGTTGTATGGAAAAATTAGAAGAGATGGTGGTAGCATCAACTTGTAGTATTTCTTTCTGATAGGCCTCCCATAGCCTTAGACGAAATCGTAGCTTGTATTGTAGTTAGCCTTAGCAGCAGCTGCAGTTGGCTAACCTGGCATTGCTACCAGTATCCACCAAATATAATTTGTAATTAAATATTTGTTGGAGCATAACCTAATCTAGTCCTAAAGACACTATAAACTATAAAGTCCTGGGTACATAAGGCTGTCTGTCAGTCTGTAAGGTTAGACATAACATGAATGTAAATTGTGAACTAAACAATATGCTAAAAGTAAAGTACAAAGTACCTAGAATGCTAGAATGTACCATTATATTCTAAGTACAGTACAGTCAGTACACTGAAGATACATACCTGCATACAGAGCTGCAAAGGTAACTTTCCATAACTTAACAGCTGTCTGGCTGTCTCTCATCTGTCATGCTTCATGTACCTTTAAGTTCGATTCTCAATGTCACGTCCAAAATTGGACTTAAAGTCCAATATTGGACTTTTGTAAAAATTCAAAGCCTTATAAAAAACGTTCCCCCTGGTGAATTTCAGGTCCCCCTGTTCAAAACTCTTATTTTTTGATATATTTTCGATTAAAGAAAAAAAATCCCGCCCGATCCTATTACCCAAGGCCCTGGAACAATTGGCTGATTTGAAGTCCAATATTGGACTCACAGAAGTCCAATTTTGGACTTGAACTGGAGTCGAAGTCCAATTTTGGACTCAAGTCCAATTTTTGACTTCTCACCGACTGCCGATTCGCGCATGACACTGAATAATCTGTTGTGCCGGTAATTGAACATGAACATGTTTTGTGATACGGGATGCAGTTTTGATTTAAATACCGATATACAGTATGGCAGCATGGGTACACTTGGAGTTGTACTAAAGTCCAATATTGGACTTTGGAGTCCAAAATTGGACTTAAAGTCTAAAATTGGACTTGAAGTCCAATTTTTGACTTCTCACCGACTGATCGGCGAATGGCAGAATGCATTACCATTCTGCCATTGTCATCCTGGTTTCATTTTCTTCACGTTTTTTTTAGGTGGATTTAGTTGGTTAGCAGTGCAGACTTCACTTCACATTCTAATAATATTTATTGACATTCTAGTTTTCCAAACACCAAACAGCCAAATACAGAAATATACCTACTCTAATACTGTAGTTTTACATAGTAGAGTAGAATATACAGTAGTAAATGACAGTTATGTACATTCACTGACCTGACATATCCCGATCGGGATATATTACCTTCTGGAAAAGCCACGATCTAAGCAGTAAGCACCAGTCAGCCAGTGTTGTACGGCACCGCACCGGTCGTCTGGGTCGTCCTGCTGCCTGCGGTCAGCCGGTAGGTGGTAGGGTAGGTTCTATAGGCCTATTACTGCTACTGCATACTGCTGTAGGCCTACT
>JAUCBJ010006020.1:0-53885 GCA_032718475.1 Nemertoderma westbladi | reverse complement strand
TCCGGGTCGGCCGCTTATCCCCGGAAACCACAACACAAATGATAAAGAATCACTTATCGGACAGGAATATCCAGGTTGATAAAGTATTCAATATTACTGAACAAACGACCAACTCAACAGGAGAGGTCAGCCAAGCCCCAACCATGGCTGCCTTCCACATCGTGTGCCCCAATGAGGATTCTGCGACAGCCGTGTTCGCCGCAGACAGCTGGCCAGTCGGTTCGACGATACGACGTCATTACCTCGGCCCGAAAGACAGAGCGAACCTCAAGCTCAAGCCGCAACAGCAACCGCTTACCCTGAGGACACCGTCGCATGCGCTAGAGGTACCCGGGCAGGCTGTCTGACTAGATGACGGGCAAAGCCTTCCGAACAGAGTTCCACTCACTTCGGTCCAACGGACTTCACCAACCTTTTGTAGAGGCTGCAACAAGCCGTACCGGTACCTAATGAGCCTTAGGAAACATGAACGACATTGTAATAGATTCCAAATATCACAGACTTTTAACACTGTTAGAGGAACTGCCTTTCAATGAGGCGTGGGGGCCCTCTACTATCGCTGACAATGAAACGGGGACCTCCATTGTTCTTTGGAATGTGTAAGGAGCGAAAAGTACAATAGAAACTACATGTGATGACACATTTTGTACAACTGACATCCTTCTCCTAACTGAAACCCTAGACGAGGATCTTGATATTCCCTCCTTTACTTGCGCCAATGTTCCCTGTGTGAAGGGGAACGCTGGCAGGCCACATGGTGGATTAACAATAGCGACCAATACACGAAACGGTGGGAATACAAACTGTCACCATAAAAGCGAGAATATAATTGCGGCTTCCCTCCCAGGACTCGAAATAATATCCGCATACTATATACCAGAAACAGATGTAACTGATATATTACTGGATCTCATTAATGTCATCAACGATATACGTGCGCGTTCCGCTGCTCCGCTGCTGCTTGCTGGGGACTTTAACTGTCGCCTCGATGGAGACAGTACCCGGGGTGACCTCCTATGTGATGGCTTACTGGGTACAGGTCTGTCCTGTGTGACAGATGCTACGGTACCTACCTACCTATGCTGGAATGGCCAGAGTGTCATTGACCTCGTGTTCGTTGACACCCCTCTTCTTGACCTCGTCGATGTTTCTGTTAAACCAACCGTAAACTGCAAACACCAGCGGGTACTTATTAATCTATCGATAACTCCCCCCCTATCAACCAGGAACAAGCGAACCCCAAGGATTAACGATGTCGACATGGTTATCCTTGAAACCAATCTTTCTAGGGACATTGGCGAGTTCCAGATTGAAACGATCCGGGATATAAACAGCGCATGCGACTACATCACCGACGCCCTACAAGCTGCATCCGTCCCCCGCAAACAGAGAAAATCTAAACCTTGGTTCACAAAAGAATGTTATGATTTACAACAAGCTGTTAATGCGAGCCACGCCGCAGTCCGCTCACAGCCAAGCGATATAACTCGCCTCGAATATTCCGAGCTAACGTATACATATAAAACTCTTTTACATTCTAAGAAGAGGATATATGAGGCCCAGCAAGAACAAAAATTAATAGACCGTTGTGAGGCTGATATAACAGAGTTCTGGAATATAACAAAGGGTAAACGCGAGAACTCTGCACCCCAACAGGTTGCAGCAGAGGACTGGGCAACTCACTTTGACAACCTACTGAACAGAGATGTTGATACCCAGCTACCCGACCTTCCTGATCAACCTGTTCCGGAACTCGACCGCCCAATAGATGCAGCCGAGGTCACTTCATCCGTCAATGGAAACAAGAACCACAAAGCGGCGGGCCCCGACGGGATCTCAAATGAATCATTAAAACTCGGTCTCCCCCTACTATTACCATTCCTCCTTGCGCTTTTCTCCACGTGTTTCGCAGCGCCGAAGTGCCCAGGTGGCTGGTTAACATCATATCTCCTTCCACTCTACAAAGGTAAGGGGCCAAAGTCGTCCCCGAATTCGTATCGCGGAGTCGCGCTCCTATCATGTCTACTAAAGACGTACACGTCTATACTCTTTAACAGACTATACAGCTGGGCGGAAATTAACGGAGTCCTACCGGTATGTCAGTTCGGCTTCCGGAAGGGGAAATCAACCATACAGGCCGCTATGCAACTCCACGCACATATCCGGTGTGCGTTGAGTTTACCACGTGGTCACGTTTACTGCGTATTCGTGGACTTCTCAAAGGCATTTGACTCTATCAACCGAAGGAAACTCTGTCTTAAGCTCTCAATACTGGGTCTTAGTCGTACTTTTATAGCAGCAATATGGGCTATAATCGCATGCAACTTTGTCTGTATATGCCTGGGGATATATTTAATTGAGCCCATAACTCAAACGATTGGCGTAATCCAGGGTGATAAACTTTCCCCCCTACTCTTCAGCCTATTTGTTTCCGACCTCCCTGCCGTTATATTAGCTGCAGGCTGCTGTTTATATATGTACGCGGACGACGTCGCCATTACCGGTAACACGATCACCGAGGTTCAAACCAGCCTTGAGTACCTCCTGGCATACTGCAAAGAAAATGACCTCGTCGTCAATAAGGCGAAAACGAAGGCGATGAAATTCCGCCGTGGTGGCCGCCTCTGCAGAACCGACGTCCTAGTCTACGATGGATCCCCCCTGGAGTTCGTCAACTCCTTCGAGTACCTCGGGGTTGTCCTCACGACAAAGAACTGCGCCACAGGTCACTACAAACACCTACACAAGCGTGGGATATCAGCCTGTATGCGATTGGCAACTAAGGTCAATTTCAAGTTGATCTCCATGACAACAGCCCAGCGTCTATGGAAGCTTGTTATTCTACCAGCGACGACCTACGGCTGCGCGGTCTTCGGCGTAGTTCCATCGAGTGCTGACTCACTGAACCACGTCGTAGCGGTTCGAGCACTCTATTGGAAACTGTGGTGTGGGGTAAGTAAATACGCCTCCACCACGGCAATACTAAACGCGGTCGATCACCCTTCAGAGAACGGCGAGCTCTCCCTCCTCGAACTCACCGGCTACAGACGCCGTGCGGCAGCCCAATTCATTTCTAACGGCTCGCACCACAAGCTATGCCGCAGCAAAGGGTGCTGGAGACCGACGCCCACATGTATCTGCCGTCTCTGCGACGGTCCGGCGACAGACAAGGACCACGGCCTCAGTTGTACTGGCATCCCAACTCTCTCAACAACATTTAAACGTTCCCTGTTCCTTTACGCCCTAAACGACTTTTAACTGAATCGATATCTATTTTAATAAAAAAAAAAAAAAAAAATATATACATATTTTCTCTTTTATTTCATTACATTGCACCACCCTTTTAATTTAACTCAACTAATAGCACTTTACACGTATATTTAAAATTACTTAACATTATATTTACAATATTCTATATGTGTGATTCCTACCATATACCTACATTAACTTGATTTCATGTTTCCTGTTCAATTTATACACCATATGTTGGTAATAAAGTTTTAGTTTCAATAATTAGTTTATATAATACTTACTTACTGGTGCTAAATGACGTAATTATTGGAACCATCTCACCAATGACTTGCAGCCTTATTTAGCCCTAGGGTATACATACAGCTCCCTTACTGGTAACTATTTTGGAGTTAATGTTAGCAAAGGGCCTAAACTTAAGACAAGCTATCGCCTAAGTTACCAGTTACGCATGAATGAACAATTTATCAGGGGCCCTTTTAAAATTCTTTGTGCTGCGTCAGGATTGTCTCATTTAAGGAAGCCGCATCCCCATCGATAATCTAATTATTGTATCATTGTGTAGTGGTATTCACTTTCAGTATACTATATAATTAAATTAAGGCCCTCTTTTAATACATAAGTTTATACAGTACAGCTTATATTCCATTTAATTTTTTTTTTATTTACAACCCTAATTGTTCTACTGTAAAATAATTTATGTTTTATTATAACAAGCTATATCCTGTTAATCTTTATTAATTTTCTTTGTACTGAGGTTTTCGAAGGCTCTGTTTCCAATGGTCCTATTCTCAAAACGATCTAACCTACTGTATAAATAATTACTTAAGACTGCGAGGTATGCGTAATTAACAAATCTGGTTTACCAGTTTTCCTTAAAAACTATGAAGCTATATTGCTTAAGAGTTCTGAGGGGCGAGCCATGAGGCAAGATGTTTGAGACTTATTGAGATTTATTATTACTTAATTTTGACCCCCCCCCCCCCCCCCCCCAGTCGGTATCTATTACAATATAGGCTATATCTTTTGCGGAGTCACAGAGTAGTCTGAAGTTCCCCAATCTGCCGCATGAGGGTGAAATGTCTCAAAGTGAAAACCATACAGTAGCTATGAATTGGTTACTAGGCAATAATACCGCATTTTATATAGTTAGGCCTATTGCTGACAGAATGAATACTGCCCTGGTCCATGCGGGGATCGAACCCATGACCTACGGGATATGTGAATTCAACGTAACCACTACACCAAGGTGGAACAGTAATGTTTGAATTTGTTCGTTGATGTTCGAATTTGTAAGACTCTGATTTAAGAACTGAGGCACTCCTAAAGTCTCGAGTTTTAGGTCTGAGGCATAGACTATGCCTCACTGAGGCACAGACTATGCCTCAGTATGCCTCACTAAGGCACTGAGGCACAGACTATGCCTCACTGAGGCACTGAGGCCATATACTATGCCATACTGAGGCACTGAGGCAAAGACTATGCCTCACTGAGGCACTGAGGCACAGACTATGCCTCACTGAGGCACTGAGGCACAGACTATGCCTCACTGAGGCACTGAGGCACAGACCATGCCTCACTGAGTCACTGAGGCACAGAATATGCCTCACTGAGGCACAGACTATGCCTCACTGAGGCACTGAGGCACAGGCTATGCCTCACTGAGGCACTGATGTACAGACTATGCCTCACTGACTCACTGGGGCACAGGCTATGCCTCACTGAGGCACTGATGTACAGACTATGCCTCACTGACTCACTGGGGCACAGACTATGCCTCACTGAGGCACTGCCTATGCTCCAGTGAAGCATACTCGGAGCATCAGTGCCTCAGTGAGGCATAGTCTGTGCCTCAGTTTGGCATAATCTGTGCCTCAGGGCCTCAGTGAAGCATAGTCTGTGCCTCAGTGATGCATAGTCTGTGCCTCAGTGCCTCAGTGAGGCATAGTCTTGCCTCAGTGAGGCATAGTCTGTGCCTCAGTGCCTCAGTGAGGCATAGTCTGTGCCTCAGTGGGGCATAGTCTATGCCTCAGACCTAAAACTCGAGACTTTAGGAGTTCCTCAGTTCGTAAATCAGAGTCTTACAAATTCGAACATCAACGAACAAATTCAAACATTACTGTTCCACCTTGGTGTAGTGGTTACGTTGAATTCACATCTCCCGTATGTCATGGGTTCGATCCCCGCATGGACCAGGGCAGTATTCATGCGGTCAGCAATAGGCCTAACTATATAAAATGAAGTAATATTGCCTAGTAACCAATTCATAGCTACTGTATGGTTTTCACTTTGAGACATTTCACCCTCTAGCGGCAGATTGGGGAACTTCAGACTACTCTGTGACTCCGCAAAAGACATAGCCTATATTGTAATAGATACCGACTGGGGGGGTCGAAATTAAGTAATAATAAATCTCAATAAGTCTCAAACATCTTGCCTCATGGCTCGCCCCTCAGAACTCTTAAGCAATATGGGCTTCATAGTTTTTAAGGAAAACTGGTATTCCAGATTTGTTAATTACGTATACCTCGCAGTCTTAAGTAATTAATTATACAGTAGTTTAGATCGTTTTAAGAATAAGACCATTGGAAACAGAGCCCTCGAAAACCTCAGTACAAAGAAAATTAATAAAGATTAACAGGATATAGCTTGTTATAATAAAACATAAATTATAATACAGTAGAACAATCAGGGTTGTAAATAAAAACAAATTAAATTGAAGATAAACTACCTAAACTTATGTATTAAAAGAGGGCCTTATTTAATTATATAGTATACTGAAAATGATTACCGATACTATAATTAGATTACCGATACCGATGCGGCTTCCTTAAATAAGACAATCATGACGCAGCACAAAGAATTTTAAAAGAGCCCCCAATAAATTGTTCATGCATGTGTAACTGGTAACGTAGGCGATAGCTTGTATGTACGGAAGCCCATAGCGGCCAGGACTCAAACATTAATGAGGGACTCAAACATTAATGTGGGACACAAATATTAATGAGGGATACACATTAATAAGGGGCACTATTTGAAGAGACAGTAACAAAGTACCCTGCAATATCCTACTGTAAAATCTGTGAATCAAAACGTAATCCGGCCTTCTCACCAAAACAGTAAACTCTAAGTAGGCAAATCTATTGCAGTATCGGTCTCTTATAACCGGTGAGGCAGAAAACAGTCTACGAACGGACAAACTTCGATAAAACAAAATCCCGAGCAGCGAATCCTAAAATCGGGCTGACTCACTGACGGACAAGGGCGCTCGTATACTTTGCCGCGGTGTGATTTATATGTGGGTGAGAGATAGAGAGGCGCTAGCTAGGTGTCTAACTAGCGGGCAAAGTGCAGTACGGACAAAAATTATTTTATATATTTTGAGGTGTAAATAATTTCTAACGCGTGTGTGTCTTGATTCTAACAGTCAAAATCGGTTTTAGATCCTTCACATATATAATTACTGGGTCTGGTGTACATTTTACAAATATTCTAATTTTGTAACTTGTAGGTCCAATACTCACGAATGATAAGGCTCCTTCCCCTATTGTGTATTTCCAGGACTCAAATTCAGGCATAAGGTTAATACTACGCCCAGAATTCGGCAATTTAATTTACCAGGTCCCTAATACTAAGAAGAAATGTGTTAGTTTACTACAGTAGACGTACAGTTACAAATAGCTGGCCTGGCGTCCCATCTAGAATTTTGGTTGCCTAGGTGGGCACGGCAACTTCCTATCAGGATGTCGGCAGGGACACGGTAGATGTTAGTATTCCTAATAGCCTCAATTTATATGCGCCTAGCAGTAAACTGCCCTACCGCCTGAACGGTACAATCCTAATTCAGGTAAAACACAGTAACCCTTCCTGGCCTACAAGTTCCAACGCAAATGGACACCGTTGTACTACAAACAGCCACCGACGCACCTATACCTAGCAAGAGTTAGGCGTACAGCTTACTGCACCCTACCAATGTGTATGCCTTGTACTGGTGTGCCTGCGTTCTATCTGTGTACTAGTATCTCTCTGCCTGATCTCCTCCCGTAGGAATGTGAAGGTCCACTGCGGGTTTTCCTGAATTAAAACAGTACAGTCCCTAAATGTAATTTTTAGCGCACAGCGTGTCAATACCTCTACCTTCGATCTTTAGGTCTTACACTTAGGTAACAAGGCATCGAACGCTGTCTAACCTTTCAGGCGATGGGCGAATAACTAAGAATGATATTGCGGGTTGTCTCCTCCTACATTCCTCCGATGTTCCCGTCTATTGCTGCGGTCCGCTACCTAGCCTGCCATCCGTCTTTCAGTTGGGTTCACCGTGGTGAAACATAGTAAAACAGATGTAGCGAATACTTCTATCTTTATTACAAAATTTAAACGATAACTAATATACAATAACTAACAAGAACTAATAATGTAAAGATTAGTAAGAGTAGTATAATAAAGAAGTTTGTGTAAGAATAAGTGAAGTGAAGTGATAACTAATGAACAAATTGCACCTTTTATAGCAAATTAGTGCTGCAAACAATCGAGAATATTTTATGAGTTATATTGGGTTTTAAAGATAATCATTGGTCCAGCAAACACGTATCTTGCACGACATTGGTTACTATCAAATAACTACAATCGCATTGGTTAATCTACCTTGAGCAAATGCAATTAAATCGTAGCGGTCAATTCAAATAAGTTGAAATTCAGCACAAAAATAATTCGAACCTGCTAGGATTTGAACTCGATACCTACTAAACGAATTTCTAACGCTTAACCGACTGAGCTACTGAACCACTTGAGTAATCATTGTACAAATAGCTATAGTGAATGCAAATGAGGACTTAATGTAATCTTTATAGCAAGTTAATTCGAACAAAATAAAATTTTGAAAATCCACGGCATTTATGAGGATATAATTCTATACCGCTCCATGAAAACAGGATATTATCGTGCATAAAATATACGGTTTTCACCAATACTAAATCAAATTATGGAATACTTGGGACGTACTTACATATTTACAAATTAAATCTCAACAATAATACCTTTACATAATAATTCGATACAAAATAATTACAGATTCAAACTTTACGTATTTAAGGCTTTATTAAGTAAGTACAATATAAATCTAAATTAAATTCACCAAAATAAATCTATTGCATCTCAAATATTGCATAAATTCAAACAATCACAAATACTAATACTACTTAAATATAAAACAAATTGCATAAGTTCGGAATAATTTCAAATAAATCACAAGAAAGGCTCACAAGTCTTCCGTCTGCTCTTGCCTTCTATTTACTACGGATACAAATACTGCTTCTTTATAAAATATAAATTGCATAATATTCGAAACAATAAATTGCGTAAGTTTGGAATGACTACAAATATAAATCTTTCTAAATATAAATCTTGCATAAAGTTTAGAACAATATAAACTGCATAAGTTTAGAATAATCACAAATATAAATATAAATCTTTCAAAATATAAATTCTTTCAGAATATAATGCTTTCTAAATTTCATAAGATTGGAACAATACAAAATGCATAAATTTGGGACAATATAAATTGCATTTAGAACAATATAAATTGCATTTAGAACAATACAAATTACATAAACAATACAAATTACATAAATGAAATCATAAGAAAGGCTCACGAGTCTTCCGTCCACTCTTTCCTTCCCGCTTTATCGCTTAGCGGATCGAGCCCTGCCGCGTCCTCGAAAACTGCGTATTGGTGATTTAGCTCGTGATATGGGACTTGTGGGGCGAGTCACTAGTTTACCTTGGACGTTGGGAGATGGTACGACCGTTTCCTCACATATTCGTCTCTTAGTTATCCCAAATCCTCGTCCGATTCCTCGTGACCGATCGGTCGTGTCTACCATTGGTAAAACGTCTGGGAACACGCGGGAAGCAGACGACGCAGACCCAAGAGAAACTTGCGCCCCCCTTTGATCAGCTGGTATATGTCCCGATCCTCCTTGCGGTTCTCTGGGAAGTGACACCGTATCCCGAGTAACTCGAATAGTCGGTTCATTTCCCTTGCGTTCTTCAATATTGATAGTTTTCTTTAATTGTTGGCCAACTTTCTAAACCCTTATGATCCTATGCTGTCCGTCCTCCCGAGGGTGACGTGCAGACGGCGCAACCGGAGTAGCTGGTATGTTGGTCGCCTCTAGGATCTCCTCTTCCTCGGATACACTTGCTCGTATGCGTTTATGGAACGCGGCTCAGTACGCCCATGCGACGGTTAACCAAGCTCCCTTGTTCCGCTTTTCCGTTCGAAAACGATCGAATTCACCATATGTGATACGATTGACTACTTTCTGGAAGTTCCATGTATTCTTATTGTCGGGGTGAATCTGTAACAAGTATTCGCGCACAACTCGAAATCCACTATCGTGAGGCAAAATATCAACTACCTCGATAAGTTCGTCATATTGTGGCATAGCGGAGATATATCCTTCCGACATCATAGTTTGGGGATTTACCGCCCAAAATCCAAGATGCGCTCTCATCGGGAATCGTCTTCTTTGCGCCGATACATGTTCGTCAGCCAAATCTTCCCAATCATCAAACAGTTTTTGCACTAATTTTACAGATTCGTGTTCGTATGGTATGTCTCGCAGTTGGCATTCAGATGCTCGATGTCCCTTTATATTGCAATATATGCATTGAGCCATAAATCTCCAGCAAGTATAAAACGTATGGGACCCTTGATCTCCACACCATCCGCAAGTCAGTTGAGTCGTAGTAATATGCTTTCCACTGCACTTTGTCGAATGATGTCCAGCGACGGCACATTTACCACACATCGTATTAGCAGGGTACCACACTCGCTCATATATGAGATCTCCAATGGGTCGAGCGCTTCCTCCCACACTATAGTCATAATCGTCTGGATCGATAGGTTGGTATGTTTCAGAAGGTTGTATGCAAACTACAGCATCTGTTGCTTCTAGTTGTCGAATCTCCGTCTGAGATTTCTTCGGGAGGTTCCTTTCAATCTCAAGAAGTTCCTCTAAAGGATCGTCAATGATCGTTGTTACTTCGAAATCATCACCTAAGTGACCGATAGGCGCGCGCGTCTGCCGTGATTCGTCCGTAATCTCCACGATACGTTCTCCTTCATAAGGTAACAATGTAAACATAGATGGTCTTTCGATAAGAGATCCCGCACAGCGAAAATACACGTCTCGAAATATACTAAATCCTGCTCGAGTGAAGGCATTACACTGAGCGTCGGAATTGTAGAAGGGTTCGAGAAACCGTCTAAACACATCGGTATGAATTCTCCCTTCCGCGTAGAACGTATGATCTTCTCCGAGACAAAGTGGATGTCTTTTAAGAGTCCGAGACACAATGTCAGCGACTAAGCAAACATTCACTGATGACTCTATCGCTAAATAATATTGTAGGACCGCTCTTGGAGGTGACGTAATAGCCCAATACACGCATCCTCTCCATTTGAGCTGTGATTCAAGCTCATTTATATCTGGAGTATCACCTTCTCCATACGTTTCGATATACTTTGTTCTTTTACTTTCCTTGTAATCCCAATTGAACATCAGGTAGGAAATGTATCCAGTTCCGGTTTTCTGAGTGTCATACTCACGGAAATATCCTTGTTCTATAGACCATAGTATAAGAGGTCGAGTGTCAACGTAAGGTGTCTGTAATCGGTCGTCACTGTCCGACATGCCGGCGAAGTCGCTAATTAAATCCTCTCTCACTCCTGATCCAATCTTTACAACGGTTTTATCTAAAATGCTATTTCTCACCATCTTCGGTAACATTCTGGCGTCAATGTTGCAGGCTTGGTCCATCTTCTTTACTATGTTAGTAATCAGGTGGTGTCGCTTAGTGTTTCCTGGAGGTATCGGCATTCGCTTGTCGCTCTTTTGTCTACTAAAAACGTGCAAAACTCCGTCTGCCGCTCTAATTTG
Source organism: Nemertoderma westbladi (assembly GCA_032718475.1). Taxonomy (NCBI): domain Eukaryota; kingdom Metazoa; phylum Xenacoelomorpha; order Nemertodermatida; family Nemertodermatidae; genus Nemertoderma; species Nemertoderma westbladi. The sequence goes on along the minus strand of JAUCBJ010006020.1, from coordinate 42,693 downwards.
TATAGTCTTGGAGGTCAGACTCTGCTGATGGCTGCCGCCCTCGTTGTCATAAAACATGTAACCATTTTCCTGAAACGATCTAAACGTCCTATTCCATTCGTCCAGTAATACTTCCGAAGGTTGCCAAATCTTCTCGATGTCTTTCTCGTCCTCGAAACGAATGACTTTACCTTGCCAGTCCGCAGCGATATCTGTATCCGACTCAAAGGTTCCTGTTCCAATCCATAAGCGAATTGTTCTGGTTAAATATCCTTTCAGGTTACTCGGAGCTATATCAGCGCCAGCTCTATCCAGTTCCCTAAAGTCTTGAATATGAGGCGGAACATTATGCACGACCTTTTGCGTAATATGTCTACGTAAATCATATATCTTAACCATATCGCTTAGAACGACTGCAGGAAGAAATTCTAAGTTCGAAATGATTTCCGGATGATCCACAATAGGTATTTCATACGTTGTATCTTGTCGAACTGGTACACTAATAGGGAAATTGAGTGTCATACTCAATGGTTTTGTAGTCGAAGTACTATACGGTTGCATTTCTCTTGTCCTTTCCGGAGATGCAATCTGTAGTCTCTGAATAAAATTTTGAGCAAAGTTTATACTTTCGAAAACTTCCAGTGTCATCTCCTTAGCTGAAGTTTGATCGTGTGACGTCCAATGGTAAGGTAGGCTCGCGAGTCTTCCGCCCCATTCTTCCATCTCACCTTTCTCGAAAGCCTTATAGGCTCTGTATAGGCTAAGAGCTTCCTTCTTTTCGCGGGTTGACTGAGTCGCCTCATCCAGCGTAAGTTCAAATGCATCGGGTTCAACAACCTTAGGTGGGTAAACGACAATTTATCCTGCCTTTGGTCCACACATAGCGAATGAATGATATGGATTCGATAAAGGATACCCTCCTTCCTGGTAGCGGAGTTGTTGATGGTTCGAACACCTCGCCAATATCGGTTCGGGATTTTCCTTATTCAAACGCATCGGAATCGCATTTCGTTGTTCGCGCATACAAGCACTACATTGATAAAAAGTTTATAAACTGAAAATGCTTCCTTCGTTTCTCTATCGTCCCCTCGAGTTCGTCTGTAAAGATGCATTCCATCGAATTCATCGCGTACCGCAGGCATAGGTTCATGCGCCTTCAGGTATTGCATGGTGTGATACAAACGACTAATTTCGGTATCGGGGTCTTCACTAATATCTCCCGTATCACATAAAGCGTCGTACGGGTAAAGTTTGTTGAAGGTTTTGCGTAAACTTTCGATTCTTTCATTTAACGCGTTTTGTCTTCTCTTTAATACGTTCGAGTCATATTTAGTCTTTGCGAGTTTCGCTGTACTTTCTGATAATTCCTTTATTCCAAATATAGTGTAGTCTTTAGCTCCAAATCGTTCGAATGGCGCTGCTGGTTCCTCTTGGATATCATATCCCCATCTCGGCTCTCCATGTATCCCCTTCACCATTTTTTGAAGTATGGTTACATAATCATTGCTACTAGAGGGAATACAACAGAGTTTATTGTTAGTTGTGAGGAGATGTGAGAGTTTTCGTCTGCCCTTTGGGCTAGACAACGCTCTAACCTCCTACCCATAGCCTAAGATCTAGGGTTTCTTTAATGACACGCTGTTTCTTATCTAAAATTTTTGCCGAAATAAAAACGAATTTGGGCTAAACTGGCTGTGAGTCTAAAATACTCACTTTTTGATCCCAAACTATTATCAGAAAATAAGCAGTCAAGAATTAGTAATAAATATAGGGGAGTCTATTTGTTGACGTAACTTATTGAAACAAGACCGTGTAAATTTTATTAAAAATTTAGAAAGGCTCACGAGTCTTCCGTTCTCTTGTTTCTCTAATTTTAAGTTCCACCCGACTGTACCCTGAAATCTATTCACTGGAGAAAATTTTTAAAAATTTTTCAAATCCAAATGGATTGTCTAAAATTTCGAAAATGTCTCAATATTGTGAGTTCCAAGTAGAATTCCATTTCTTATACCTACAAATCCCGCTCCTATGTGACACATAAGGGTACTACCCTCAATGTTCACATATAAAGGCAATGGAATTCTACCGCTGTCTTTACTACAGTGTACAGGTATGTGGAAATCTATTTGTAAACTCATTACTATTTACTAACATTAGTTGGAGACTTGTAATCTCCAGCCTTGTTTCGCGTCTCTTCAAGAAGTACGAGACGTTGAGTCGGTCTGTCTACTGTACGACCGTCAATTGTCCGTACCGTCACGGTTCTTGTCACTCCATCCATAGATGGATGTGTGTCTAAAATAACACCAGTTATCCAGAAGCGTCTTTTTAAATTCACTTCTGCTAACAGTACATGATCTCCCGCTCTTAAAGCGCGAGTATTCTTGTACCAAGTAGTTCTGGCAGAAATAGAGGGCAAATAATGCTTTGCCATATTTCCCAGAATTTGTTAGCCAGTAGTTGCGTGATTTTCCACGCTTTTCTACCGTAGCTATCGCCTTCTATTGGAATAGAAATAGGCAACAAAGAAGTCGGTGCCTGCATTAGCAGGTGTGCAGGTGTTAAAGCAAACTGGGATTGTTTTGCATCGGGTACTAATACTATTGGTCTAGTATTTAGTATTGCCTCGATTTCAACAAACAATGTTGTCAGTTGGTCGTCTCTCAAGATGTGGTATACTGGAATTACCTTTGCCATGGCTGTTTTAATAGATCTTATCAGTCTCTCCCAGACTCCGCCTCTCCATGGACTATCTGGAGGATTAAACTTCCAAACAATCTTGTAAGGACGTAGTTCGTTTGAGATTTGATCATGATCTAATTTCTTAAAGGCTCTAGCAATTTCATTTCGAGCACCAACAAAGTTTGTACCTTGGTCTGAGTACAAGCATTTTACTAGTCCGCGTCTAGCGATAAATCCCCGTAATGCTAGTATAAAAGCGTTGGTGGAAAGATCCATCAGACGTTCAATATGAACTGCCTTACTGGACATGCATGTGAAAATCAGTCCCCAGCGTTTTACTAGTATACGTCCACATTTCGTATGTATTGGACCAAAGCAGTCAATTCCAGTCTCTGTGAAAGGTGGTCTGAATGCTTGTAGTCGTGCTTGTGGAAGTTCACTCATTTATTGGGTACTTATTCTAGAATGTACCTTCTTACAAATAATACACGTACGTGTCACTGAACTTAGTGCTTTACTGGGTCTAATTAATACATATCTTGTACGTAAGTAGGAAAGACAGTGGTGTCTTCCAGCGTGTTTCAGATGTAAATGTGCGTCCAGTATCTTTGCATATTGTAATTCGTGATGTTGCGGTATTATTATTGGGTACCTAAAATCAGTATTAAAGCCGATGTTTTGAAGCCGAGATTTATGACAAATTAAGCCATTATAAATTATTGGACTCCAACTCAATATTGGTGACGACTTGATTGGTTGACCTTGACTTATAGATGTGAATTCGCGTGCGAAATATCACAATTGGTAATGGCGAATTAATTTAATTTCACATCTGTCAATCTCAGTCAATGTAAGTCGACGTGTAAAGTCGCGTTTGCCTTTAACGTATTGTACAAAACGTACAATCCACGCTAATTTTCGGCACGCATTTGTCCAAGAATCTGTCAGATTTACAATACGGTCGACGTAAGTATTTATGACGTCATCAGGTAAGTCAATGATGAATTTTGAAGGTTTTGTTTTACTAGATGGGCCCACGGGTCCGCCGGTAAGTATTCCCTTGTTGACTGTTGATCCGTCCGGGTCCACAAGTAATTTGTCCTTCTTTGTCTTCTTACCTTGATTGTCAGTATCTTGTGTGTCGATTCCTAATGGTGGTTTAAATTCTATGGGATCACTGGGTTTCGGTAAACTTATTTTTGTGCCGATATTAATCCCAGGTCTCACCGTAGGTTGTAAGGTTGGTATGTCTCTTGAGCGTAAAGTAACACCTGTATTTACATTTGCGTAGGCACTACCCATATCTGTAATACATGAGGTTTCACTGTACTTATGGTTACTCAAGGGTGTTAAGTTTGGTAGTTTGTCAATAGAAGGCCGCTCCAATAGGGAAACTGCGGCTTTACTATGTGTTAGTATGTTACTAGTGTCTGGTAGAACATCTTGTGAAATGTCTGGCAAAATGTGTGGTTGACCGTCTGGTAACGTGTCTGGTTGACCGTCTGGCGATACGTCTGGTTGAGAAAGGCTCGCAAGTCTTCCTGCCTTAACTTTGTGAGTTATATTTTTCCATTTCGCCTTTGGTTTCTTCTTAAGTTTTGCCGTTGTCTTTTTCTTTGCTTTACCTTTCTTTGGTTTTTTAATTTTGGCGTCCTTAGGAATAGTATTAGACTTGTTATCGTATAGTGGCGGCCAATGTTGTGTTGTTCTTTGCAAGAATTGTGGTCCATGTTGCCAGAATTTCTTGTTCTCCGGTTTACAGAATTCCTCAGGCATCATTCCTCGCGACGCAATATCAGCTGGATTTTGTGGTCAGGGACAATGTCGCCAATCTTCCTTTATTGAACGGTCTAATATTTCTGCACGACGGTTAGCTACAAATGTCTTGAATTCAAGTGTGTCGTTGTTTATATAAAATAAAACTAACGTTGCGTCAGTCCAATAAAATATCTGTAAACTTGATTGTAATTCCGTCTGTATAAGGTTTACAATGGTAGTTGACAGGGTTGCCGCTTGTAGTTCAGCGCGTGGTGTTGTCATATACTTAGTAGGCATTGTCTTATCCTTAGAAGTAATGAGCGATACATCAAACTCGTCTGAATCTACTTGTCTACGCAGATATGCTGTCACTCCAAAGCCGTTGTCACTGGCGTCAGAAAAACAATGTAATTCTAAGTTGTCAGGAAATGTTGTCTGTAATGGAAAATATACCCGGGGTATGGAATAATCCTCTAGCGAAGATAATTGCGCCTCCCAAGTTTTCCATAAGTCTACTTGTTCTGATGAGATCGGTTCGTCCCATGTCAGTCCATCTTTCCAGATACTGCGCATATATATTCTTGCTTGCAGTATTATGGGGCTGATGAAACCTAGTGGATCGAACAATCGACTCAGCTTTGACAAGCAGGACCTCTTTGTCAGAGAGTCTCCTTGAGCGTCCAGTCTTACCTTCACTCGAAAGTTGTCTGTGTTTGGGTCCCAAAATAGTCCCAACACCTCGTTGGTAGTGGTTCAAACTGGTTCAATGTCACCACCCCCACGTTCAGTCGTTTCGAATGAATTTACTAATTCGGCACTGTTTGAGGCAAACTTGGTGAGGTTAAAACCTCCGCCTGCTAAACAGTCCCGCAATTGATGTGCTACTGTTATAGCACGTTCTACTGTGTCACAACTTTGTAATCCATCGTCCACATAAAAATCTCGTTCTATGATTTGGATTACCTCTGGGTCATACTTATGTTTCTGGTCCCTAGCGGTCTGCTTCAGAGCGTACATAGTACAATTTGGGCTGTCTCTGGCACCGAAAACGCGAACTTGCATTTGGTAAGTCGCCGGTGGTTGACTTAAGTCTCCATCCGGGTACCAGAGGAACCTCAAACTGTCTCTGTCTCGCTCTAACGCTCGCACTTGGTGAAACATGGCTTCGATGTCGCAAGTAAATGCTACTTGGCGTTGACGGAAGCGCATAATCACCCCCATGAGATAATTATTCATGTTTGGTCCATCCATCAGCTCACTATTGAGAGACATTCCCTCAAACAGAGCCGCGCAGTTATTAACTACACGTACTTTGTCAGGTTTATCGGGGTGTCTCACGTAGTGATGTGGCAAGTAGTAAGTCTGGTCAGTCACAATTTCTGGGTTAGTCATTCTGATAGCGTACCCTTTTGTCAAATACGTCTCCATCTGAGTATTATACTGTAGATGGGCTTTCTCGTCCTTTAACAATCGTTGTCTTATTGAGTTTAAACGTCTTAAGGCTAGCGGATAATTATTTATGAGTTTAGGACGCTGGTTACGCCATAACATCCCTACCTCATTCCGACATACACGGTTCGTAACTACCAGGTTCGGCTGTATCTTGTTCCAACCATCTGATAGTTTTCTCCGTTAATTCTTTGTCTAGCGCGGCTTGTTCCACTTGATGATTTCTTAACGCGTTGTCATCGACTGGTGTTGACAAGGTTATTGGTTCAGGTAGACTCGCAAGCCTTCCGGCGTTATCATCTGTCGTTGATGGAACCTCTCCTCCTTCTCAATCTCTACACTAACCTTGTGGATTGGCTGCTCTTTGTGACTTATCATACTCGCTACACACGTCGTACTTGTAACGTTGTTGTGTTTTGTCGAACGTAGTGTAGTATAGTCTTTGTCGTGTGAAAAGGAATGAGTCGAAGTTGCAGTTAATAAACTACATGTACTTTGCACATCGTCTTCCTCATCACTTATATCTAGTGTGCGCACAGGCGCTCGAGTATACCAACCTATCGGAGTTCGACAGGCGTAAGCGTTTCCTGCTACGACTACCGATGGTCTGGTTTCCCACACTTGATGTAAGTTGAATTGATCTGTCCCGATCAGCATTGCTACTGATCTATAGTTAACAGGACATTCAGGTACACCAAGGTGTCTAAAATACTTACGGTCCTCTAAGGATTGTTCTGGCACTGGACGCAGTAGATTACTAAAGTCCTTGGTGGCCGCAAAGGTTAAATCCTTAAAGGGTAGCAAAGACCTCTCCCTTTCGCTATGTTGCGATTTCGGAAGAAGAGTGTCTAAGTTTAACTTAACTCGTGTCACTGGTATTGCACGTTGTCCATGCATACTACTTACAGTGTATTTGACGTTCTTACATTGTCGGAGATCCGTCACGACATCAGCTACCTTCTCGTCCACATAGCTGTGAGATGAGGCTGAATCTAAAAAAGCGTAAATCCGTTTGCTCCCTTTGGTGCCCGTAATCTTGACAGGAATTACGCTGAATCCCTTCAGCTGATCAGGCGTCAGAGGCGCAATCGATGGTTGTTCATCCCCAGTGTTGAAATACGTGTCATCGTCTTCCGATTCTTCATCCGACGACCCGGATTGTTCTGGGAAACAATCCCGTATATGCGTCACGAAAGTTGGTGTTGTTCTCGATTCTCGATTCTTATATGCGGTATTGCATTTCGCTGCTGCTTCTGGGTGTTCCCTAGTGAAGCGTTTTGTTGGCGTATGACTATCAGTATGGAGCAAACCGTCATGGTTGCGTCCACAGGAAGGACAGGTGTCCGTATTTGGGCAATCCTTGCGAACGTGTCCGTGTTGCGTACACCACCAACAAGAATCCAATGGCCGTATCTGTAGCCGTCGTTCTTCCGAGTTTAACTCACGAAATAGCCGACAACCTCTTAACTTGTAACTTGTATGACGCTTACCTAAATGTTCGCAGTATTGGCAACCGCTAAAGTCGGCACTCAGTTGCTGTCTGGTCTGTTTGATCCCAATAGGTGCGGACACTTTACTACCGTCGGAAAATTGTCGGGTTTCCGTCGGTGTGGCGTAAGTGGCCGTCCTTGTGGATGTCATCGGTGGTTTTTGTCGGTTGGATGATGGTAAGGTGATTCCTTCTGCTACAATGTGTTGGTCGGTGTAGTTAGATCGAGTCTCCACCACTGCTTCCCTAGATATTAATAGGTACACATCCTCCAGTTTCAAAAATCCACCCCTTTCTTCTCGCTGATATTCGATCTTCCTCCACTCTCGACGAAGTCGATGGTGTAGTCTCCCTATGATTTTTAATAGGACTGTGGGGGTGTTTCCGTAATCGAGTTGTCCAATAGATCGTAATGTAGTGATAGCGTTCTTAATTTCGTCAGCTAGTTTTAGTAAGTCGACGGGTTTAGTAATAGGCCCCCCTTTACAGAGTTCCTCTATTACTGACTTGGCCATGCTTACCGTACCTCCGTAGATTGAAGTTAAGCGATCGTATGCTAACTCGAAGGCATCTGGTACACCAACGAAAGTCTCTGCTAAACGTTTGAAGCAGGTAGTTAAACTTTTCCCTTGATGTAAAAGCGCACACAGCAATTTGAGATTCGATGTAGTCTACGAATGTGTGCCAATGTTTGGAGTTACCGGAAAACTTAGGTGGTTGTTGCACCGGTAGTCCTTGTATGGGTGCGAATTTAGCTATCTCCTCAGCTACGTTCAATGTTTCGCGTCCTTGGGTGGCAATCGAGTTGATGTTCTCCCGTCTTGGCGCTTTCCTTTGATACAAAGTATTTCTTGAAGGTCGCTCCCTTTGCCGAACCTTCGGGTGTCTAGTGTGTTCAAATTCTGTATTTCTCGAACTATCGGTTTGAACTTCCTCTAAGCGTTCCTCAATCTGGGCCAACTTGTTAACAACTGGTCGCAAAATGTCGGCGAATTGTTGTGTACTGATCGCGTCTGTTGGTTGTAACGCTTTCTGTGTTGGTGTATTTTGTGGAGGATTGTCTATAAAGGAATTAGTTGAACGCTCGCGTTTGCATTCATCGGCCGCTCCTGTTCTAAACACCTCGCGTTCCGGGTAATCCGATTCGCTTGAAGTACTACTATCACCTGGATACGGTGGTCGACGTGCTCGCGTCCATTGGGTTGTCCGAATTCTAACATTCCGTTTAGAAACATCGTCTACTTGTTTCCGTTGTTCGGTAGGCTCGCAGGTCTTCCTCGAAGTCGTAGATTGCGATGTAAACTGATTAAACGGTCGCGTATCCACTGGTCTCCGTTGTTTGGTACGCTCGCAGGTCTTCCTCGAAGTCGTAGATTGCGATGTAAACTGGTTAAACGGTCGCGTATCCACTGGTCTCCGTTGTTCGGTAGGCTCGCAGGTCTTCCTCGAAGTCGTAGATTGCGATGTAAACTGGTTAAGCGGTCGCGTATCCACTGGTCTCCGTTGTTCGGTAGGCTCGCAGGTCTTCCTCGAAGTCGTAGAATGCGATGTAAACTGAATTTGTGGTCGTATGGCGTTTGAGTCTAATGGCCTTGAAGGCCTGAATACGATTGGGTTTGCGTAGTGTGTCACAGGTTTAGGTGTCGAAGGCTGACTCACCTGTTTAGTCGTCATCAATGTAGGTCCGTCTAATAAACTACTACGATCCGTTATTGGCGGATTACTTACCTTGACCTTTGGAATAGGCGATGACGTTGCTCTTGGTGGTACAAACTTGTCCGGAATAACATACCTGTGTTCCGTTGCATCGTGTATAGGAGATATACTGCTACTACCAGCAATCAAAACAGTTCCTGTATTCGTAATTGGTGCGAACATCGGAGTTACTTGAGGAAATCGTTGACATAAGTCTTTAACCAATTCCCATTCTCGCTCAGGTGCTCCTACGCTTCCTTCCTTCATTCGTTCCTGAATTTGATGATGTCTTACCTCTATCCGGTCTAGATCGTGTCCGTCTCGAGATCTCATCGATCGATCACGGGCTTGTAGATTCAGAAATTCCTTAGCGTTGGCTAATTCCCTCGCCTTCTTTTAGAGTTCGAAATGAAGTTTAACTTCCTTCTCGCGTTGTTCCGTCTGTTGTTGTTGCGCCTCGAACTCCGCTAGTCATATAGCTGTTTGAGCCTTTATCTGTCGTTTTTTCAACTCGGCTCTCGCTTCCGAAACTCGCTTGTGTTCTTCCACGCTTTCGTCCTTCTGGGCTCCTCCCGGAGGCGCACCCACGAGGCGGACGTGTTTCCACCACCCCTGGGGCCAGTCCGACTGATGTTATTATCAGACCGGGCTGAAGGGTGGCCCGATGCTTCCCGGGTTCTGTTTTCGGTCCCCCGATCACAACGGCACAGCTCGTCGAACGTGTAGCCAGATGGGCGGCTACTGTCAACTCACTGTGGCCTGACTGTACATTGAGCCAACTCAAAGTATAACAAAGAGTCAACCGGCAGGTGGACCAGTCGATAGCGATCGAGCACCAAGGTCGCCCTTGGGCCTAACCGACGGTCTTGTCCCATGTGGGCTTGCGCTACCCAACATGGAATTTTGACACGTTTTCACCTGCCTCGCCGGCAGTATTGAGGGGACACCATTCCACAACAATACTGACTAGCTCGAAAGCTAGGAACAAGTAACCACTTACCAGTCACTGTACACGTGTACTCAACAGATGTTCACAAAATCAAGTACACAAACGGTAAGCACAAAATCGAACACATACCATGCACACAAAGAAGACATAATCGGGTTAGACAAAATTGGGGTCAAAATCAGAGGGGACAAATTGTATCGACCAACAAGAAAATCGAGAGTACCTTATTTTGCCGTCAGGGCAAAATAACTTTGTGTGCACAAAGTATGCTGGGGCGCAGTAGAGATATGGTCCTACTAATACCAGCGTCGTCTGGACCAACTGGCAAGGGTTCCCATACTCACTCGCAGTGGCCACACATACAATCACGTGTACTCACGTACCCACAGCAACAGAAAGCTCAAAACCCGAACAAATCCCAAAGACCAATCAGCTGAACATGGAGACAATAACATATAGTATCAAAAAAACGGAACAGCTGATGGCCAAAGGAACCCATCCAAGCCCCAAGCAAACTGCCACTGGTTGCTCACATACAAAACATAGTTCACGCCACATGAACCACAAATCACGCCATGCCACCACCCCTACTGTGTACAGGACTGGCAGTCGGGCAACAGGCCGACTAGATGGTACCATGGCACCATGGCAATTCATGGTTCGTTAGACACGAGGGCCTTCAGTGACTCCCTAGCACTATAGCAGAATTTAACGTGCCCCTAGACCCTCACGAGTCCGCCGCCGCCTGTTCAGAGCACCCCTATAGAGACCTCACCTCTTTAGGTACTCTGCTGCTCGTCGCTCCAACTCGGCTGCTGTCGCTTGTCGTTCCAACTCAGCTGCTGCCGCTTGTTGCGCTAACTCAGCTGCCGCTGTTCGCCGTGCTATTTCTAACTCTAACCTTTCCATCTCAGCCACTTCCAGTTCGGCTGCTTCTTGTAAATGAGAGATTCTCGCAACATTTGCGACGCGTAGTTTCTCTTCCTCTACTGCCGCTTGTACCGTTAACAATTGAGTTTGTTCTTCAATTTCTCGTTGTTGTCTGTAGTACTGTTGTTGCTGTCGAGAAATTTCTGACGTTACTATACTTACCTCGCCAATTTCGCTGCGAATGCTCACTAATGATTGATCCAGAATTCCCGGCGCCAGTTCGATTTGTACGGGTGAAGTTTCCCCCGTAGCCTCCGGCACGGTTTCCAAATCTCCGACGTCTTCGCCGCACATGCGTAAGTGATCTGTCAGATGTTTCAATTGTCCATCCAGTCTGTACAGTTCCTGTCCTTCCTCGGGTTGTAATAGTTCGTTGGAAACTGACTCACCTAATAACTGGTCCGCTTGTTCCTGTTGTATCTGTCTAACGGTCGTCTTAAACTGCATTAGTTTCTCCCTGGCGATTATTAATTTCTCAAGGATTCTAAGCTGAGTGTCCACGTCCTGTCTCTGTCTAGCTAGATCTTGTAGACTGATAAGGTTATCTACGGACTTATGTACTTTACTCTGTACTCTAACCTGTAGGGTGTAGAAATCAAACCGAGACATCGGAGCGGTCAACTCGTCTAATATGCGTTGGCCTTCTCCAATACTCCTGGTAATATGTGCCATGTATCCTCCGACGCTTCTAACTATGCTCTCCTGGCTTCCTACTGAACTTACCATGTCCGTTTCCCTGTGTCTAGGTTGCGGGACCGTTAGAAAATCCTCAGTCCTGCCATCGCCTCGTACTACGGCATCCGGTTCTCCCGTTGGATGTACTGGTGACGCGCACGGTGTAGGTTCGGTAGGCTCGCTAGTCTTCCCCTGTGGTTCTTCCGCTACTGACTTATCCGCATCACATGAGTCATAGTCGGTTTGTGTATTCTTCGTATAGTCTTGTTTGTCACTCATTTCGGTAGTTGTAAGTCAAGTAAAGTGAGTGTCAAAGTATCAAACTTACCGTATTTATATCTAAACGGTATTAATTACAGTCATATAAAATTAGCCTACCGGCCGATTTTATAGCAAATGGATAAAATTAGCCTAGCGGCCAATTTTACAACAAATAAATGTCACGGAGTAAGTATATAATAAAATTAGCCTACCGGCCAATTTTATAACAAATAAAATCGGATAACGATATACGTTATCAAAAGGTAGATTAAATACAAATAATTAATACGTACTAATTCAGCAATAAACAAAGAAATCGTACGGAATGCATAAATACTTGAGACAGTGGAACCCACAATAATTTTAACTAATACGGTAATGACTAACTGATTTATGCATCTTTTCGAACTCACCCCCTCCAATGATTCTCCAGAAAAACAGATTCCCAGATACAAACCGGACGTGAACCTTTCCGTTTCCAGCGTTGCGGACTATGTGCGTTTTTCCCATCCAAAGTTGTTGAATTATCTATCTCCCAAACTTGCTAAACACGGTCTTGCTCTCGTTACAGTCTAAAAATGAGCTCTGAATCCTGAAAAACAAAAGAGTTAGGTTTTACTTTTACGAAAAATTTTGTACCGGTACAATATGGTATTTAAACCCTTTTAAACACCGGTATTCAATTCCAAATATTTTACACGCGGTTCAAATCAAAATTTTATTTCAAAAATTAGCACTTAGCAAATCGAATACAACTTTTACCTCAAAATACAAAATTTTCAAATAATTTTAGTCCTACTGAACCGTAGTTCAGTAAAACACATTCCTACTATTTGAAGAGACAGTAACAAAGTACCCTGCAATATCCTACTGTAAAATCTGTGAATCAAAACGTAATCCGGCCTTCTCACCAAAACAGTAAACTCTAAGTAGGCAAATCTATTGCAGTATCGGTCTCTTATAACCGGTGAGGCAGAAAACAGTCTACGAACGGACAAACTTCGATAAAACAAAATCCCGCGCAGCGAATCCTAAAATCGGGCTGACTCACTGACGGACTAAGGGCGCTCGTATACTTTGCCGCGGTGTGATTTATATGTGGGTGAGAGATAGAGAGGCGCTAGCTAGGTGTCTAACTAGCGGGCAAAGTGCAGTACGGACAAAAATTATTTTATATATTTTGAGGTGTAAATAATTTCTAACGCGTGTGTGTCTTGATTCTAACAGTCAAAATCGGTTTTAGATCCTTCACATGTATAATTACTGGGTCTGGTGTACATTTTACAAATATTCTAATTTTGTAACTTGTAGGTCCAATACTCACGAATGATAAGGCTCCTTCCCCTATTGTGTATTTCCAGGACTCAAATTCAGGCATAAGGTTAATACTACGCCCAGAATTCGGCAATTTAATTTACCAGGTCCCTAATACTAAGAAGAAATGTGTTAGTTTACTACAGTAGACGTACAGTTACAAATAGCTGGCCTGGCGTCCCATCTAGAATTTTGGTTGCCTAGGTGGGCACGGCAACTTCCTATCAGGATGTCGGCGGGGACACGGTAGATGTTAGTATTCCTAATAGCCTCAATTTATATGCGCCTAGCAGTAAACTGCCCTACCGCCTGAACGGTACAATCCTAATTCAGGTAAAACACAGTAAACCTTCCTGGCCTACAAGTTCCAACGCAAATGGACACCGTTGTACTACAAACAGCCACCGACGCACCTATACCTAGCAAGAGTTAGGCGTGCAGGTAGGCTGCACCCTACCAATGTGTATGCCTTGTACTGGTGTGCCTGCGTTCTATCTGTGTACTAGTATCTCTCTGCCTGATCTCCTCCCGTAGGAATGTGAAGGTCCACTGCGGGTTTTCCTGAATTAAAACAGTACAGTCCCTAAATGTAATTTTTAGCGCACAGCGTGTCAATACCTCTACCTTCGATCTTTAGGTCTTACACTTAGGTAACGAGGCATCGAACGCTGTCTAACCTTTCAGGCGATGGGCGAATAACTAAGAATGATATTGCGGGTTGTCTCCTCCTACATTCCTCCGATGTTCCCGTCTATTGCTGCGGTCCGCTACCTAGCCTGCCATCCGTCTTTCAGTTGGGTTCACCGTGGTGAAACATAGTAAAACAGATGTAGCGAATACTTCTATCTTTATTACAAAATTTAAGGGGGGGGTACACCATTTTCGGACAACTCTTCGATTTATCACTCCCAGCGTTTCAAAATTGTTTGATTTTGGCTAAAATTTGGCATATAGGTGCCTAAGATGCTATTCTACATGACAGGTCAGAAAAATTTTTTTTTTCGCCATTTAATATTAGTTAATACTAGTTAACAACAAAAAAAACTTAGTTGCGCTTAAAACCCTAAGGCTTTTACAGTTTTGAACCTAATCACATGAAAGTTTTTTTATATGATAGATCAATGATGGGGCAACATAACTATCAGGCGAAATTTTGTTAAAATAATTCTGCACCGCTAGGTGGCGCTGCAAATTTATGCAAATTTTTAGGTTTTTTATAAATAGTATTAAATTTTATTAACAAAAAATTTCGAAAAGTTGCCTGATACTTTTATGCAGGGTGGCTATCTAGACCACCACAGCAAGTTTCAGACTAATTACTCAAAAATTGTAGAAGTAGTAGGGTTTTGAAGTTGACAATTTCATGAAAAAAATATTTGGAGATAATCGACCTTTCATTATACATAGTAATAGTAATTTCAATAGGATTCCGTAAATGGAAATTTACATAACTTGAAAACTAAAAGAGCTATTAAATAGCGGTTTTCAGATATGGAAACATCATTCAATGGTGCATTACAATAGACCATAAAAAAAATTTCGACATATTTTGGACCAAAATGGTGTACCCCCCCCTTAAACGATAACTAATATACAATAACTAACAAGAACTAATAATGTAAAGATTAGTAAGAGTAGTATAATAAAGAAGTTTGTGTAAGAATAAGTGAAGTGAAGTGATAACTAATGAACAAATTGCACCTTTTATAGCAAATTAGTGCTGCAAACAATCGAGAATATTCTATGAGTTATATTGGGTTTTAAAGATAATCATTGGTCCAGCAAACACGTATCTTGCACGACATTGGTTACTATCAAATAACTACAATCGCATTGGTTAATCTACCTTGAGCAAATGCAATTAAATCGTAGCGGTCAATTCAAATAAGTTGAAATTCAGCACAAAAATAATTCGAACCTGCTAGGATTGGAACTCGATACCTACTAAACGAATTTCTAACGCTTAACCGACTGAGCTACTGAACCACTTGAGTAATCATTGTACAAATAGCTATAGTGAATGCAAATGAGGACTTAATGTAATCTTTATAGCAAGTTAATTCGAACAAAATAAAATTTTGAAAATCCACGGCATTTATGAGGATATAATTCTATAGGCACAAACATTAATGAGGGACACAAACATTAATCAGGGACACAAACATTAATCAGGGACACAAACATTAATGAGGGACACAAACATTAATGAGGGACACAAACATTAATGAGGGACACACATTAATAAGGGGCACAAACATTAATAAGGGACACCCATTAATGAGGGACACAAACATTAATGAGGGACACAAACATTAATGAGGGACACAAACATTAATGAGTTACACCTTAATAGTTAATAGACACCTTAATAATTTGTCTATGCCTAGGGGCCACACATATGCTTACAAACCCATTTACTCATTTATTTACTTAAAGAATAAAAACCTTTCAAATCACACATATGCTTACAAGTTTACAAGTTCCATCACAGAAACTTATATCACAAATGCATCAAAACTATTTCTACCTCACCGGATTTATATTGAATAGTTTAATAGTTTCATTATTACGGCTACCAGTACGTAGCATTTTCCCTATACCACACTGTAAACATTATCACCCTCCAACAGCAACAAAGATAAATATAGCTTAATAGGCCTCCTTCTGCAACTACATCGAATTGTAATTGTCTACACCGCCGCTCTACCAGAGGTCACGTTCCCACGGTAGTAGTTTTTCAGCTAATCAATATCTAATAATGTCTGAAGGCAAGCATCACCATCGCCCTTATTAATATTTATTGGGAAGCATTGACCCCTATTAAGGTATCCCCCAGAGCAGGATTAAGCTTATGTGTTTGTGTTTGTGTCCCTCATTAATGTTTGTGTCCCTCATTAATGTTTGTGTCCCTTATTAATGTTTGTGTCCCTCATTAATGTTTGTGTCCCTCATTAATGTTTGTGTCCCTCATTAATGTTTGTGTCCCTCATTAATGTATGTGTCCCTCATTAATGTTTGTCTCCCTCATTAATGTGTGTCCCTCATTAATGTTTGTGTCCCTCATTAATGTTTGTGTCCCTCATTAATGTTTGTGTCACTCATTAATGTTTGTGTCCCTCATTAATGTTTGTGCCCCTCATTAATGTGTGTCCCTCATTAATGTTTGTGTCCCTCATTAATATGTGTCCCTCATTAATGTTTGTGTCCCTCATTAATGTTTGAGTCCCTTATTAATGTTTGTGTCCCTCATTAATGTTTGTGTCCCTCATTAATGTTTGTGTCCCTCATTAATGTTTGTGTCCCTCATTAATGTTTGTGTCCCTCATTAATGTTTGTGTCCCTCATTAATGTGTGTCCCTCATTAATGTTTGTGTCCCTCATTAATGTTTGTGTCCCTCATTAATGTTTGTGTCCCTCATTAATGTTTGTGTCCCTCATTAATGTTTGTGTCCCACATTAATGTTTGTGCCCTGGCCGCTATGGGCTTCCGTATGTATGTAACTTCATGCCTTAAGTTTAGTACCTTCGCTAACATTAACTCAAAAATAGTTACCAGTAAGGGAGCTGTATACCCTAGGGCTAAATAAGGCTGCAAGTCCATGGTGAGATGTTTCCAATAATGACATCATTTAGCACCGGTAAGTAAACTTATATAGTTATTATTATATATTAAGTTATATTAACTAATTATTGGTAATTCTAAAAATAGAAAACAATATATAAATTAAAAGTAATACAAATAATTAAACTAATATTTATTACAAATAAATAAAGTAAAAGTAAATACAAATAAGTAAAGTAAAAATAAATACAAATAATTAATCAAAATTAAATACAAATAAATAAGTATTAATAAATAAAAGATCTGAGGTGTCACTTATGACACCCTTTGCTCCTCTTTGTTGTCATTGGGTGTCAGGGCGCTCGCTAATCATTATGATTAATTTGGATAATCAATTAAACCCTAACTAGGAGTCGTAAGACACCTATTAGGGATTAAATATACTAATTAATTGATGACACCTGTCAATTAGCCTAATTAGGAGGTGTCACCCAGACAGTCTGGCGCCAATGACACCCATAGGGTGACATTGGGTGTCACCCAGACAGTCTGGCGCCAGTCAGTTAGGTACAAGTGTCGCAAAGAGGAGCAAACCTCTACTACTCCCGTACAACGCAAGAAACAGTTGGGGCCTACTCTATTTAAATAATTTTATTTAATTTTTATTTCTTTTAATTATTTAATTTATTTAATTAATTAATTTTAATTAAAAAAGATGGACGATAAATGATAGGCCCACTAAATTATACTTGGTTGGTTGGCTTTTCCGCCCAGTAAGCAAGTTGATCGATTTCCATGCCTGGGATGATTGCCAGTTGTTGTCAGCGTCATTGATGGCATCAACCTGTTGGTTTATTAGCTCCTGCATATTAACAGAGTTGTGCCTGTTCAGGGACCTAGATGCAGCCTTAAGGGCTGCATGTAGTCTGTTTGAGTCGGGACTCTTTCTGCGCCTTAGAGGTAATTTCGGTCAGTCCATGGGGCCCGTTTCCTGTTTCGAGGGTATACAGGAACGGCTTCTGCAGCTGCTAACTTAACTGTTTCTGTGAAGGCAGTATAGCCCTCGCAGTGATCTGCCGCCTCAGAGGCAAGAACCCCATACCTGTTGCTCAGCTGTAGTGTGAAGCTGGATCACACTTGGCTGTTGCAACAGAGCGGACCAACCAGTTGAAATGTACAGGCCATCCTCAATGTTGTAATGGTCAGACGGAGCGGCAGCTGGTCTGATGGTAGTAGGGTAGGGGGGACCCTAGTAACCTACTGCTGTACTGACTACTGGCCTAGTAACGGAATAAAGGTAAGGCCTAATGAACAAACCTAGCACTATAGACCTACATTTAGCCCTTACTGTGTCAGTGAATTTATATTTTGCGAAGGGATATTTCGAATTAAACGGCAATTATTTGAATAATAGCTCGTATCTTTTACGTTTATGAATACTATTAAACACTGAATCTGCGAAATGTACACCCTATCAGTGAATGTATAGCTTTAACCCCTACTTTAACCTTTTCGGTAACTTTCGCATAACTTTCAGTAGGTTTCATTAGCTTTTGGTAATAATTGTCCTATTTAATACCTCATTAATAACTATCCCCGCCCACTTAACGGCATTCTGTGACAACATACAGTGTCAAAATTCTAGCTGATTTGCCCTAAAATCTAGCATACAGCAGTCTGATACAGCTATTTTATTTAATTATTTTAATATTTAATAATTTGTGGTCAGACAAACCTTCCATCAACTTATTTATTTTTATAGGAAAAATAATTTTGTATGTAAATTGGGCAATTATTTTTTATTTCAAAAAAATTACTATATTTGAGCAACAATTCGCACCACGCCACTTGCCGCCCTCTCACAACTAAACTTAGCATTGTCCAATGTCCACTGCCCAGACTTCGCATTGTACATTTTACTTAATGTTCTGTATGCAAACAATTAATAATTTTTAATATTGCAACATTATACATTGTTTGTACATATGTGCTGTGCAATCTACTTGGTTGTAAGATAGTGAACTTAATTAATTGAAATTGAGTAACAACCTATCATTATGCAGTGTAATTTGTCTTCTTTCAGAGCCTCCAATACTATGGAAACGTATTGAGATGTCCTTGTTTGTTCCACAATGTCCCCCAAAGCACCATTCTGTAATTCTTTGCTGATAATCTAGTCTGCAATTAGAGAATATTCAATACACCCCTTTGATGAATGATAATCTAGTCTGCAATTAGAGAAAATTCAATACACTCCTTTGATTAAATAAGTTTACAGAGTACAAAATTATAAGTTAGACAACTTATTTTTAGTGAAACGGATAATGAGGGATAAGCCCTGGAGAGATCCTGAAAGCATTGACACAGAAATGTAAACTCTCCTGTAAACTCCCCCTGCTGGGCTCAAACACACGACCTCTGGAGTTCTCGTCAACAGTAAACCTCAACGCCAAGGTGGGTGCTTGATGTATATGTTGTACATGTGCTGTGCATTTGTGCTAAACTTTATTTGGTCAAATATAATTCATTCTTGAATTATTGTTGTAACCCTGTGCTCGTTTCAATCACATGACCTCTCTGGCGAGCTCGTGAACAGTAAACCTCAATGCCAAGGTGCTTGTTGTTTAAATTTCATTTTAATCAGTTTACACAACTAATATAGCAGACAGTAAATCCAAACACGACCTTTAGGCTCTAGCATGCACCATTATTATCAAGCTAAGTAAAGTAAGTTTAATAATTCCAATATTGTGATGACCCATATATACTTGAACACTTAGAATGTTGTCACTTCGACAAATTTTATTTTTTTGTATACAACATGACTATTTCGATGATCCATACTATTATATAGGCAATTTGTAATATTCCGAGAAATGGATGGTTCCTAATATTGAAGGAGGCATCATTAATACCATTCTACACACCCCAATTTTGGATAAAAAGTCAATATACAGCATAATTGGGGCACTCATACATAGATAGAATCTTCTAAATCCCATACAAAAATCATGGACCTCTACCCATGCATTATATGGTCGAGAAGCCAATCCTTGATATCTCAGTCAATATAAATATTTCAAACACCATTACTAAAATGGATTTAACTGGCTCGACTTCTTTCATTATATTGGGTTAGGCCCCATAATAATTTCATTCCAGTGATGAATTTATTTCTTACAAATGGACACTAAAGATGGGAACATAAACAATTGTGAGAGTAAATGATATATGGGATGAATTTGGAGTTCTAATATGAAATGTTTGCAATTAATTACATCTTCAAATAAATTACTTGATGGGATAGATTAACTCTTTATTCAACGGCTTACAGCCAAAGACAGTTAATTTTAAACAACCACCACACTAACGCGAAGAACCTACGCAATCTGCCGAACAGTAGGAGTCTCAACCAACACGGCTCCCGCTATATGTATACGATCTACACATGTTTCACTTATTAGATCCAAGACATATTATATCCATGACATGTGCTTAGGAGAATCACTCTACTCCAAAGATAATCTGGAAAGCATCTCCTAGGCAGAAGAAGTATATAATAGTATGGATCATCGAAATAGTCATGTTGTATGTATAATGCCACAAATAAAATTTGTCGTGAAGTGACAACATTCTAAGTGTTCAAAGTATATATGGATCATCACAATATTGGACAAGCTATTAAACTTACTTTACTTAGCTGGATAATAATGGTGCACGCTAGAGCCTAAAGGTCGTGTTTGGATTTACTGTCTGATTAAAATGAAATTTAAACAACAAGCACCTTGGCATTGAGGTTTACTGTTCACGAGCTCGCCAGAGAGGTCATGTGATTGAAACGAGCACGGGGTTACAACAATAATTCAAGAATGAATTATATTTGACCAAATAAAGTTTAGCACAAATGCACAGCACATGTACAACATATACATCAAGCACCCACCTTGGCGTTGAGGTTTACTGTTGACGATAACTCCAGAGGTCGTGTGTTTGAGCCCAGCAGGGGGAGTTTACAGGAGAGTTTACATTTCTGTGTCAATGCTTTCAGGATCTCTCCAGAGCTTATCCCTCATTATCCGTTTCACTAAAAATAAGTTGTCTAATAAAATGGCCGCTGGCTGTGAAATTAATACTACATATCTCAAAAACCTGTGGCCTAGTGGTTGTAGTCTCGGCTTCCACCTCGAGGTCACAAGTTCATGTTATTCAGTAGCGCATTCCAGAAAATAGGACCAGAATATATACACTTATAGATTGATGGGAAACATTTAAATGAGTTAGACTTAAAGTTGAGAAACAAGTTGGACACAATCAATTGATATATTTGATGGTTTTCAAAATTTGGTGCTAGCACCACATTTTGCACCCACATCCGAAAAATACAAGTTTGAGATGTCTAGTTCGATTATTATATTTTCCATTGAATTCAGAACAGCCATAAACCTCTAAAACGCAAGAAATAAATTTTCACAAAAAAATTTTATCTATTGAATGGATTTTCAAAATTTCGTGCTAGCACCAAAATTTGCACAAATGCAAGTTTGATACGCTTGGTGCAACTCGTATATATTTCATCGAATTCAGAACCCCAAAAAACCCCAATTGCGTAAAAAACAAGTTTCAAACAAACAATTTACAAAATTGACTTATTTCAAAATTTGGTGCTGGCACCAAAATTTGGCACCCACCAAAAAAACAAGTTTGAAATTTCTAATTTTGATTAATTTTAATTTTTAAAATCACCAAAATTTGCACAAATGCAAGTTTGATACGCTTGGTGCAACTCGTATATATTTCATCGAATTCAGAACCCCAAAAAACCCCAATTGCGTAAAAAACAAGTTTTAAACAAACAATTTACAAAATTGACTTATTTCAAAATTTGGTGCTGGCACCAAAATTTGGCACCCACCGAAAAAAACAAGTTTGAAATTTCTAAATCAATTTATATGAATTCCATCCAATTTCTAACACCAAAAAACCGGTGTAAATCAAAAATAGAGATGTTACAATTCATATTTAATGAAATGTAATTTTCAAAAAACGTCTCAAAAAAAGTGCCAAAAGTAGGGTTAAAAAATGGTGCTATAACTCGAAAAGTACCCAATATTTTTGTAAACGGTTTTCACTACTAGGAAGACAATAGATTTTTAGGAAAAGTCATAATTTCAACTAAGTTCAGATTCCCAACTGCGTTTGTTTCAGAATTATAATAAAAAACCACGGGGGGGGAGGGGTCATATTGACCCCCCCCCCGGGTTTAATAGGGTTAAATTTGTGCTCAATAATTGTGCCGCTTTAATTACGTTTAGATCAATTAAATAAACATTTATTAAAGCAAATCACTTGAACTAATTAAAAACTATAATAGAATGGGGTATATGGATTACAGTTGTATAATTGTTAAGTATAATTATTTAAATCTTATACTAGAAAATAATTAATATCCTTTAAGGAGGCAGGTTGAAATTGATGTTTTTACGCGAATCAACTTAATTAACTAATTAACTGCTATTATCTTAGCTTCTCGAAGGCCTCGAAAATTCAACTTGGAAAATTTATAAACTTTGGCCAGACTACATGTGTACCATGTTTGGGTAAATTTCATCTAAATTTGGAATGTTCCCCCTCCCCCAATTTCTGTTGACACATATTACATTAAAATAAGATGTAGTTCAGCATGCCAACCACCTCAACTTTGAAAGAGTGTCATTATTGTTTGCAAATTATATATTTGACGCAGATACTAGGTTTTGAAACACTATTGAAACACACCTGGAAAACCCCCTGGAGCCAAATGTTTGTAAAGTTACATTATTTTTTCAATTTTTTAACTGACATACATACAGATAAATAGTCTGACAGACAGACATACAGACATACATAGAAACATACAGTTAAGCGTAAAAACTGATATCGGAAATGAGTTCGCCGACCTAGAAAACCCCCATAACCATATTTTGGTGAGGTTATATGATTTTCTTTATTTTTTGACTGACAAACAGACAGACAAACAGACAGACAGACATTTTCTGTAAGTACTGTAACCTTAGAAGTTATTTTTTTGGATTCTACGTTAAATTTCGATCTTAAATCAATGAAAAAATGAAATTTAAATTTTTTTTTGTTTTCTATGATTTTTTCATATATTTGAAATTTCTGGAAAATGAGATTATTTGAAATTGACCCCTTTCTATGTGTTGGGTCACATTTCCTGAAAGACTGTAAGATACTGGGTTTTAAACAACTATCAATATGACGCTATATTTATAAATTTTTCCATGACAAACCCGTGTAAATGCATTTTTAAGAATAATTAATTTTCAAATTTTCTGGAAGAAGTTAAGATTAACGGATATGAATGGAAGATTATTTTAGGCTTGTCAATCCAAGGAATGCCTGGTCACCACCATGGGTGATCTTCCACAATAAACACACAGTTAATGGTGTGCACACATCAATTAATATGCAAAAACATAATTTTGGTTCAGATTAGATGCCATAGGCACTCTACATCAACGAACATCTTGTTTATTATAAAGAAAGATACACTTGCGCCTATCTAGACTTATATATTTTATAAAGAATAAATACTTTGAAAATAAAAACAGTCTACATAATAATTATAGTAACCTTGTGATTGTTTTGGCGCCAGATAACACTATCTTATACCATGCACCAACACCTTCGCGGTTTGAAGCCCAATCTTCTCCATCGTCAACGAGTGCGCTTTCACATCGCCTTAAGGTATATTGTTTCCCTTGATAGTTCTCCTCCACCGATGATGCAAAACATTGGCCATCAGAAGATACGTCGATAATAGCTAAATATATATTAAACCAATTTTAAGTTGGTTTAAATTGTATAAAATTATTTACAACAAAATAACATAACAGTTGGAATGAAATAAATATTAGTACATTGACAAATATAAATACAAGGGGTACCACAGAGCCCTGACTACAGTAATGATAATTTCAAATTCTTGTGCTTTTCGAGAAATTTGGTTATAAGATTATTAATAATTATTAATCGCATGATAAATAATGTAGAACATTATTTTCGCTATAGTTGAGATATTGTATTCATCCTCATTCTATTTTGATAATATGATATGTGTGCGATATGATATGCAATATCAAATGCAGTGATAATGCAATGATCAAATGCAATGATATTCTATTGCAATAATATCATTTTCTCGCCCTTTAGTAACCTCACTTTGCTCGGGAAACAAAAAAACCTCGAGAATAGTTAAAAAAGTTCTAATTTGTTCCCATGTAATGAAAAATTTAAAGATGTTTTATAAAAGATGATGTTTATATTTATTTGTATTTTATTTGTTTATTTATTTATACCAGGAATACTGCCTGAAATCAAAACAAGATCAAGAAAGCAATCAAGCGAACAATTCAATCAATGGAAAGGGTACGAAATGGTTTTGAGAGGGTGCGCGAGAACCGCTAGCCTACAGTATTTGTAACGTGAATGAAACCAACGGTTACTCAACAAGAAATTAATACTACTACTAGGATCGGCATGCTGCATTGCAGATGCATTTTTAAGAATGCTGTGCCGGCTTGTCAACAAAATTGCACCGCCACAACTCCCTATCACCCATGACATTTGCAAGATCATCCGCATCTTTAAGGCCAGTGTCCTTTAAGATGCGTCTCAAGAAAGTCATGGGCTGTCCACCATGCTTATTCACTCCATGAGGCTGCCAAAGTACAAGATTATGCACTGGCTGGTCCTCATGGCGAAAGCAATGTCCTGCAAAGCGGAGGCGATTTTGTTCTAGTGTCAAGCTTGGGGGAACCAATGAGACACCTCCAATGTTATATAGTGTCTCGTTGGAGATGTGTGCATTGTACTTGACACAATGAAATAACATAACATTTCAAATGGTTCTGTGTCACCGTCAACAGTAGACACAAATGTTGTCGAACCATCGTATACTGATCTGATTGCTGCAATAATTTCATCAGGAATCCCATATAATGAAAGTATGCTGAACATACATGAGCGAGAGACTGAATCAAAGGCCTTGAAGAAGTCAACAAAGATAACAGCCAGATGCCTGTCTTTCTTTTTTGATAACTCTTCAATTATCCTTCTAAGTGCCAAAATGGGTTCCATGGTCCCACGACCTTTACGGAACCCATTCTGATTTCCACGAAGCAGTCTCTCAATGGGATCCCTGATGCGATTTAATATAATTCTATTTAATAGCTTTGCAGCAATCGACATCAATGAGATTCCCCGAAAAGAACCAGAGTGTTAGGTTGCCCTTCTTGGGAACTGGCACCAACTTATTTGTTTTCATTTCTTGTGGGACTCTTGTCGTTCGGTACATGTCTACTATGATGGGATAGATGAGCTTTAACCCTATTAAACCCGGGGGGGGGGGGGGGGGGGGTCAATATGACCCCCCCCGTGGTTTTTTTATTATAATTCTGAAACAAACGCAGTTGGGAATCTGAAATTTTATGACTTTTCCTAAAAATCTATTGTCTTCCTAGTAGTGAAAACCGTTTTCAAAAATAAATATTGGGTACTTTTCGAGTTACAGCACCATTTTTTAACCCTACTTTTGGCACTTTTTTTGAGACGTTTTTTGAAAATTACATTTCATTAAATATGAATTGTAACATCTCTATTTTTTATTTACACCGGTTTTATGGTCTTAGAAATTGGATGGAATTCATATAAATTGATTTAGAAATTTCAAACTTATTTTTTTCGGTGGGTGCCAAATTTTGGTGCCAGCACCAAATTTTGAAATATGTCAATTTTGTAAATTGATGTTTGAAACTTGTTTTTTAAGCAATTGGGGTTTTTTGGGGATCTGGATTCGATGAAATATATACGAGTTGCACCAAGCGTATCAAACTCGTATTTTTCGGTGCTGTGTGCAAATTTTGGTGCTATCACGAAATTTTGAAAATCCATTCAATAGATAAAATTGCTTGTGACAATTTATTTCTTGCGTTTTAGAGGTTTATGGCTGTTCTGAATTCAATGAAATATATAATTATCAAACTAGACATCTCAAACTTGATTTTTCGGATGTGGGTGCAAAATGTGGTGCTAGCACCAAATTTTGAAAACCATCAAATATATCAATTGATTGTGTCACCTTGTTTCTTGCGTTATACGGGTTTGTGATGGTTCTGAATTCAATGGAATCAGTAAAAATTTCATAAGATTTCTCAAACTTGTATTTTTCGCCGGTGGGTGAAAATTGTTGTGCCAGCACCAAATTTTCGAAAATATGCAAATTGATCAGGAGATAGTATCACCTTGTTTCTTGCGTTATACGGGTATATTAGGGTCCTGAATCCGATGGAATCAATAAAAACAGCACTGGACATCGCAAACTTGTACTTTTTGGTGATGGGTACGAAATTTGGTGCTAGCACCAAAATTTGCCAAATTACGCCGAAAAATACAAGTAGCAATGATCTGGCATATTAGAAATGTATTCCATTAGAATCAGCGCCCTCGAAAACCTGAAAATGTGAATTTATAGCATCGTATAAATGAATTAAAAATTTTGTGTTCTAACTGAAAAGTGCTGGTTACTTGTTTTTTTCATTTTTTTCCTACGCAGAGAGGACTAAACAGCCATTTATAGTAATCATATCATTTTTAAATATTTTCCAATGTATTTTGTACCCCAGAAAACCTGTATTGAAAAATAATTAGCCGAAAATGTAACTTTCAAATTTTGTGAAAATTGTGCACTACTTGTAATTTTGGTGCTGCAATATAACCACCCCAGTACATTTTTTCGAAAATTTTTTTTTTCGGTCGGATCCAGACAAGTGATACCTACGTACAAACAAAAAATCAGACGTTTTCGTAAATATTTCTAGATTTTAGAGGGAGGGGTCAATATGACCCCCCCCCCCCGGTATTTGTACAACATTTTATAGCCCGGTACTAATAGGGTTAAACAATCAGGTATTTTAAAGACCTCAGGGGGAACACCATCTACTCCACTGGCACGATTGGTCTTAATGCTCTTTGCAGCAGCCTTCACTTCTGCAAAGGAGATATCGCCAATGGGAATATCTGGGAGTACAGACTCAGACACGTTTACTTCTATAAAGTTATCAGGCAATACCCTGTCATTATTGAGGAGCTTTTCAAAGTGGGCTTTCCAACCATTGAGGCGATCGGCTGGTGATTCAGCCTTAACCTTGGTGGTGGTTGGCTTTTCCGCCCAGTAAGCAGATTAATCGATTTCCATGCCTGGGATGATTGCCTGCTGTCGTCAGCATCATTGATGGCATAAACAGGTTGGTTTATTAGCTCCTGTAGATTAGCAGAGTACTGCCTGTTCAGGGACCTAGATGCAGCCTTAACTGCATTCTTGGCCACTGTAGTCTGTTTGAGTCGGGACTCTTTCTGCCCCTTATGAAGGTCATTTTGGCACTTCTGAATTTTGTTGTCAGTCCAGGGGGCCCTTTTCCTGTTTCGAGGGTATACAGGAACTGTTTCTGCAGCTGCTAACTTAACTGCTTCTGTAAAGGCAGTATAGCCCTCACAGTGATCTGCTGCCTCAGAGGCAAGAACCTCATACCTGTTGCTCAGCTGTAGTGTGAAGCTGGATCTCACACTTGGCTGTTGCAACAGAGAGGACCAGTCATGCCGCGGCAAGGCAGATTTCGTTGTTCTGCAGCACGCAGACTAAGTCTTACCTTGGCCACAATAAGGCGGTGATCACTGGAGAAGGGTCGTAGTGTAAATGCATTACAGTCTTGTATAGAGCTCCTGTATTTCCTACGAAACAGAATATGGTCTATCTGGGACTTGTGACCACCAGGTCCACTATGAGTCCATAGCTTTCCAGTTTGCTTCTTGAACTGGGTTCCAGCCGAAAACAATCCATTTCCAGAGATAAAATCCTGAAGATGGACGGAATTTCGGTTAACACTATTACTATAGACCCAGGTCAGGTCAGGTATTCTAGGTCATTGATCAAGAAAACTTGCCACCTCCATGCAGCATAAAGGAGGTGCCACCTGTAGCTGCATAGACCCTATTACTAGGGCAAATCTGGTCCTGTAACTAGGACCCCCTTCGTTCTGGGATAAGGACGCCCTTGGTCCTGGATTAAGGACCCATATACTTGGCTGCTGGGGTATATGGCCTGACCAGGCAGATGGTGATCTACCAATGGCTGGTCAGGAGTAGAGTGTTCTCATGTCCACTCTGAGAGCACTTCACTGCGACCTGCACCTGGCAGCAAGGGTACAGGGCATGACCCAGCAGATGAGCTGCAACAGCCAATGGTGGGTCATGTGCGCCAGAGTAGATATGGGTGATGGGCCTCATATCTGACTCCATTGCGACACCCACCCTGTGGAATGGCAAACCAGGGTGTGGTATTTGCCCCGAGAGCTGACTCGGCAAAAAAGCACCCCCCAACCCCCACTATGGATTACATTAGCAATGCGGAGGTCCGGCCACTAGAGGCCAGTGGAATTACCGGACACAATCGGTCTCACAGGCGTCAGTTAACTCCTGACCGGCTGCCTGTCTCACCCCCTACTGGAGAGAGAGCAGCCAACAATTCTTTGAGTCCCTTTCCTGATGACCTTTCTGGCCCAAACCCTGGGTCACCAGGGAGGCCAGATTGTGATGGGGAGAGGGATTCTGGAGTTGGAGGCTACTCTCATGTTCCACCCCGACCAACAAAGCCATTGGTGAATCTGAGGCAAGTCACTAGACTAGCCTCAGTAAACACCCTAACACTCGGGTCCCCAATGCGACAAGGTGAGCTGACTGCCTTGGCAGATAAGCTTTCTCTTAGCGCAGTGGGTGTTCAAGAGCACCGAATGCAGACTGGACAGACTGATGAGGTTCTGATTAAGGACATGGGGGGCGGTTGGCGACTCGCCCTCGCGTCAGCAGATGATAGTGGCAATGGTGGAATTGGTCTATTGATGAATCCAACTGCACATGCAGCATTGGACAAAATAGACCAAATCTCTAACCGCATCATCCGTTGCCACTTCTCATGTTCTGGAAGACTGGCTAAGAAGTTTCCTAAGGTGGTTCTGATTGTGTGCTACTCTCCAACTAGTGTTGCCCCTGTAGAGGAGGTGGAAAATTTCTACCACAATCTACAAGCAGCTACTGATGGAGTGGATCAGCATGCATTCTTAACATTCCTGGGAGACTTTAATGCAAGTCTGCATCAATCACCTACATCGCCCTGGGTCTATAGCAATAGTGTTAACCGAAATTCTGTCCATCTTCAGGATTTTATCTCTGGAAATGGATTGTTTTCGGCTGGAACCCAGTTCAAGAAGCGAACTGGAAAGCTATGGACTCATAGTGGACCCAGTGGTCACAAGTCCCAGATAGACCATATTCTGTTTCGTAGGAAATACAGGAGCTCTATACAAGACTGTAATGCATTTACACTTCGACCCTTCTCCAGTGATCACCGCCTTATTGTGGCCAAGGTAAGACTTAGTCTGCGTGCTAGCAGAACAACGAAATCTGCCTTGCCGCGGCATGACTGGTCCTCTCTGTTGCAACAGCCAAGTGTGAGATCCAGCTTCACACTACAGCTGAGCAACAGGTATGAGGCTCTTGCCTCTGAGGCGGCAGATCACTGTGAGGGCTATACTGCCTTTACAGAAGCAGTTAAGTTAGCAGCTGCAGAAACAGTTCCTGTATACCCTCGAAACAGGAAAAGGGCCCCCTGGACTGACAACAAAATTCAGAAGTGCCGAAATGACCTTCATAAGGCGCAGAAAGAGTCCCGACTCAAACAGACTACAGCGGCCAAGAATGCAGTTAAGGCTGCATCTAGGTCCCTGAACAGGCAGTACTCTGCTAATCTACAGGAGCTAATAAACCAACAGGTTGATGCCATCAATGATGCTGACGACAGCAGGCAATCATCCCAGGCATGGAAATCAATCAATCTGCTTACTGGGTGGAAAAGCCAACCAACCACCAAGGTTAAGGCTGAATCACCAGCCGATCGCCTCAATGGTTGGAAAGCCCACTTTGAAAAGCTCCTCAATAATGACAGGGTATTGCCTGATAACTTTATAGAAGTAAAAGTGTCTGAGTCTGTACTCCCAGATATTCCCATTGGCGATATCTCCTTTGCAGAAGTGAAGGCTGCTGCAAAGAGCATTAAGACCAATCGTGCCAGTGGAGTAGATGGTGTTCCCCCTGAGGTCTTTAAAATACCTGAGTGTTTAAAGCTCATCTATCCCATCATAGTAGACATGTACCGAACAACAAGAGTCCCACAAAAATGAAAACAAATAAGTTGGTGCCAGTTCCCAAGAAGGGCAACCTAACACTCTATGGTTCTTTTCGGGGAATCTCATTGATCTCGATTGCTGCAAAGCTATACAATAGGATTCTATTAAATCGCATCAGGGATCCCATTGAGAGACTGCTCCGTGGAAATCAGAATGGGTTCCGTAAAGGTCGTGAGACAATGGAGCCCATTTTGGCACTTAGAAGGATAATTGAAGAATTATCAAAAAAGAAAGACATGCATCTGGCTGTTATCTTTGTTGACTTCTTCAAGGCCTTTGATTCAGTCTCTCGCTCACGTATGTTCAGCATACTTTCATTATATGGGATTCCTGATGAAATTATTGCAGCAATCAGATCAGTATACGATGGTTCGACAACATTTGTGTCTACTGTAGACGGTGACACAGAACCATTTGAAGTGTTATGGGGCGTCCTCCAAGGAGACACACTTGCACCATTCTTGTTCATTATTGTGGTTGACTATGTTCTACGCATGTCCTTAGATCATCATAATGATGATGGGGTGATGATAACTCCACCTACTGGCTCCAGAAGTCGAGGAAATCCTGCCAAGTACCTAACTGATCTAGACTTTGCTGATGACTTAGGAGTACTCTCAGAATCATTAGAGTGAGCCCAACGGCTCCTCAGCTCATTAGAACATGCTGCTTCTAGTGTTGGTCTTTTTATTAACTCCAGAAAGACCAAAATTCTGACCGTTAACTTTGAAAGTCCTCAGCAAGTCTCTGATCGGATGAGCATAAGCTCAAAGGATGGTTTGCTTGAGCATGTGGACGACTTCTG
The DNA here is from genome assembly GCA_032718475.1 of Nemertoderma westbladi. NCBI lineage: Eukaryota > Metazoa > Xenacoelomorpha > Nemertodermatida > Nemertodermatidae > Nemertoderma > Nemertoderma westbladi. Next base: position 11,847 of record JAUCBJ010006020.1, on the reverse strand, counting down.
TTACCTGGGATCATGGATCCGGAAGTCAGGTGAGGACCTTCGAATACGTAAGGGAAAGGCATGGGCAGCCTTGAATAGGCTTTCCAGGATTTGGAAGTCATCGATAATTAATCGGAAACTTAAGGTCCGATTATTTAGAGCAGCAGTAGTTCCAGTACTCCTCTACGGGAGTCCATGCTGGGCTCTAACTGCTGAGGACACCAAATCTCTGGATGGCACATTCACAAGAATGCTACGCCGGGTTCATTGTGTCAAGTATAATGCACACATCTCCAACCAGACACTATATAACATTGGAGGTGTCTCATTGGTTCCCCCAAGCTTGACACTAGAACAAAATCGCCTCCGCTTTGCAGGACATTGCTTTTGCCGTGAGGACCAGCCAGTGCATAATCTTGTACTTTGGCAGCCTCATGGAGTGAATAAGCATGGTGGACAGCCCATGACTTTCTTGAGACGCATCTTAAAGGACACTGGCCTTAAAGATGCGGATGATCTAGCAAATGTCATGGGTGATAGGGAGTTGTGGCGGTGCAATTTTGTTGACAAGCCGGCACAGCATTCTGCATCGACAATGAGTAGACTATTTGACCCGATGAACTTTATCAGTCCGGTAATATTACAGGCACGAATATGTATGAGGAAAATTTGGCTGTCCGACTTAGAGTTGGATGAGCCAATATCTCCTATACATGCAAACCAGTGGAGAGAGTGGGAAGCCGAGTTACATCTATTGAAAAATATAGATATACCCCGCTCCTACATTCCGAATCAGCTGGTATTTCCAGCTGATCTTGAACTGCACTTGTTTAGTGACGCAAGTGATACTGGCTTTGGTATGGTAGCCTTCCTTCGCCGTGAGGTAAGTCAGGATAAGTTTGAGATGGCCTTTGTGACGTCTAGATCAAAGACAATGCCGGTCAAATACATGACAGTCCCTCGCGCACAGTTGCAGGCGGCCGTAGTCTCGGTCGAGGTAAGTAAGCAGATAATAGAGGAGTTAGACACGACCTTGACATTATTCTATTGGACGGACGCATCCTTAGTCTCATCCTTCTTATCTCAACATGTCGGCATGGATATCGGTGTGGTTTGCAACAAAAATAAACTGAAGAATAGTAGCCCCAACTCTCTTAGATTAGCAACTCTGAACTGTCGTGGGTTTATAAATAACGAGAATTATGTGCGTACACTACTGGAAAACTTGGACATATTATGTATACAGGAGCACTGGCTAGATGACTTGCTGTGTAGATACTTACTGGATGATTTCTCGGCACAACACACATGTGAATACATTCCATGTCAGCACTCGGCCAAAGCGAGTCGGGGATCTGGAGGTGTGGCCATTTTCGTTAGGAAACAGATTCTTAGAGATATGACAAAAGTGCAATCACGACTTGACAACGTTGGTGTGAGGGGAACAACGGCAAATGGCTCTCAGTATGTATTCCTATCAGTGTACGGCCCGGACAGTAACAAACCGAAAGAAAAATACCTGGATTTCTTGGGGCGTCTAGCAGCCATATTAGAGGTACAATCCAAAAATGCTGCACCCATCATTCTCGGCGACTTCAATGCGGACTTAGGGCCCCTGCAGGGTCCGAGATACTGTCGAGCTCAGGCCACTGGTAGAGGAAAGTTATTCAACTCCTTCCTTCTTGAAGAATCACTCTCTGCCGTAGATACCCAGCATAATTTTGATGGTCCGAATCTCACTTACTATGGGCCACATAACTCATACATTGACCACATAGTAACCAAAACTGCTATTGCAAATCATGTTATGAAGGGAATATGCCACGAAATGGATAATGTAGAAAACCATTCAGATCATTCACCTATAGCTTGTATACTCGAGACCACAACTGGTAAGTCTACCCAGCAAGACAACAGCACAAATCGTAAACAAAATGTCAGAGAAGGACCAACTCGTTTCAATTGGAAGAAGGCAACAGAGAGTAACCTTCGTGACTATAGTAATGCGATAAATGAGGGACTGACACGCTTAGAGTCAGTTTATAACACTCCAGGGAGTGGGCGGACTATTGAAAATCTTAACAGCTACACCGAGGAATTCCAAAACACTATACACGAAGCGGCATTCATGCATATTCCTATTTATAAGCGACGTAAACTAAATAGCAATTATAGAATTAGAAATGCACAACTCAAGGAGCGAACAAAAACCACCAAGGATCTTTACAATATATGGTGCCAGAGAGGAAAAGAAGACGACGATAATATCAAAACCGCTTTCAAGGAATCCAAGCGATCCACACGACGGTTACGTAACTACTTAGTTAAACAAAGGGTCTCCAACATAGTTCTTAAATCGACTAAATCGGGCCCACACGCCTTCTGGAATCACTTTCAAAAGAGAACGGATCAGAAAACACCTGAGTCACTAAGACAGGAGTTTAAGGATCAACTAATAACAAGACAGGGTTATAAAACCGACAATTATGATGCCGATATGACGTCACTGAAGGATGAAATAAATCAACAAATTGACAGTGGAGACTTTAACTGCCCTTTAGTTTCGACAGTAACAGTTCGAAATGCTATCTTAGCTTTAAATCGTGGGAAGTCACCAGACATATTTAGCTTAACGGTGGAGAATCTTATTTATGCTGACGCCGAGGAAAACATCTGTAAACATATCACCAATATTATAAACTCAACGTTGCTACTTGGAGAAACACCCACTATATTCGGTGATACCGTAATTAGCTACATTTTCAAAGGAAAAGGTAAGACTGTACTGCAAGCGACCTCATATCGTCCCATTGCATCCATTCCTATACTGGCTAAGATCATGGAACTGCTGATCATCTCTATCTCGTTAACCAAAGTTTTACATCCCAGCGACTCGCAATACGCATACCAAAAAGGCATGGGGACAGACTTGGTTATTGGAGCTATCCTTGAACTGCTACAATACTATAGAAGGGGGGATTCATCGGTTTATGTGACCCAGATGGATATTTCGGCGGCCTTCGATACAGTTGATATACATAAGCTGCTTAGCAAATTAATCAGTGAAACACCTATTAATCCATTTATAGCGAGGTTATTACTATATTACTATAGTAACACCAAAGCATTCATCAAAATAAACAACAAACTCAATACTGTGGGTATAAATCTCTACAAAGGATTGAGACAGGGATCACTGATTTCACCACCATTTTTCAATTTCTATATCCAACAGGTCATGGAAAAGGCACAAAATAACAACCTCGGCTGTAAGATCTTCCATATTCCCCTCGGCAGCTTCTCATATGCGGACGATATTCTGCTCATTAGCACAACTGCCTCAGCTGCGGAAAAAATGTGTGACGGGATTATTGCCTCGCTTCGTGATCTCAGCCTAAATATTGATCCAGACAAATCAAATTGGATGTTAATCGCAGGAAAAAAGGGAGCAGCTACCGCAAAGTCTCTAAAAATAAACGGAACTGAAATGAAGCCATCGAATCATATTAAATTTCTGGGGTTTAAAATCTCACCTACAGGTAAACATTTATCTGAGATCATCAAATCAATTGCAATGCATTCCGAGATATTCCACAACTTTAGATGGACTGCACAAAGATATAACGTTGAAACAGTAGCCAAGTTATGGAGATCTCTAGCATTACCATCAATTCTATACAAAACAACATATCACTTTGGCGCATTATCAAAATCGGAGCTACTGTCAGCAGACGCCTACCATAGAAAAGTGTTACGCGGTTTAATTCATGTAGGAAATTACGTGTCCAATGGTACACTGCTTAACCTATACCGCACTGATGACATATCAAACTCAGCTTACCGGCAATGCTTGGGAACCATGCTGCGTTCGATTAGATCTCCAAACACTCATATCCAGCAGTGCATAAGGATAGCGGTCCAACTCAACTCCATTGATCCTAAAGGTGCGCAATATTGTGGGATTGGTGGCACCTACAACAATGCCAGGCTACACTATAGTCTCCCAGAGGTTAGCTCTCTCATGAACTACACCTATAACCGCAATCAACTATTTGCAAGGCTGAACTCTGGACAACCGAACTGTACAGACAAGGACCACGCGGAGTTCATATCGAACTGTTATAATCTATCAAACACTAGCTTTACCATCAAACACAAACGAATAATAGACTACTACGGAATTTAGTTGAATACATGGCTTGCCCCTAGGATTTCTGCTTATTTTATTGTTTGATTTGGTGAACTGATGCTACTAACGGTGTTATAATTAACGGCCTAGTTGTGATCTGTGATCACAATTTTTACTTTCAATCATATTGTAGTGCAGCTGGATATATATATTTTTATCTTTTAACAGTTTTAATTAATATAAATGCCGGCTAGACTGGTGTACCCGAATAATAATAATAATAATAGTGATAGTGTATATTGCAGCTGACAATATTGCACTAAAGACATTTGTGGCCAACAGACACGCTCAGATCGTCGACTTTTCGACGAAGGAACAATGGAGACATTGTCCGGGAGTGTTAAACCTGGCCATTATAACTTCGAGAGGTGCTATGCCAGCGGAATTCTGTCAAGAAGAATCTCAGGAGTTTTGGTTACATGGACCTGATTTTATAACGAGGACACAGGAGCATTGGCCAGAGAGACTAAAGATCGTGGCCAATCCGATGCCGATAGATGCAGAGGTCAAAGTGGAGAAAGTTACCTAGTCTAAGTCGAAAGCCAAACACGAGTCATTGGAGCAGCCTGAAGAGTCATTGGAGCGGCCTGAAGAGTCATTGGAGCAGCCCGGAGACCTGTCAGACCAAGAGACTTACGTGACTACTAGGTCCGGAAGGGTAAGTTATGACTACACAAGGGTCACAATTCGTAAGTGCCGGACAGAAAATGACCGACAAGATGGAGCCTTCGGTTTCCAAACCCGCGTGTTTGGATTCGAAACTTCCATTAGTTAGTGGGCAACCGTCGCTGGCATTAGAGCCATGCAGTATTTATGACAAATTACTAAATTCGTCTGCCTCTTGGCTGACAATTTGTAAAAGAACTGCGTGGTTAAGCCGATACGTTTTGTACCTTTGTTTAAAACATTCAAAACATTTAGGAGAACAAACGAGCACTAATAGTGAGCGAATTCAAAAATTGAAACAACCTCTGACAGAGGATGATATTGACCAAGCGGAATTAAAGCATTTGAGACATTATCAAATGTGTGCCTTCCCAAAAGAATTCTATCTATTATCGGCTCAACGACCAGTTCTCTATAAACCCCTCAAAAAATGGAGTCCATTAATCCATATGGGTTTGATTTGTCATAGATCTAGAATCCAGACTGTCTACATAAACTCACAGTTTAGGTTCCCAGTGATAATCCCTAGTCACCCAATAGAATTGCAAAGAATGATTCTATGGGATATACATAAGAGGTTGCATCACACGGGAAGGTTACACTGTTTGTCGGCAGTGAGACAGCGATTCATTCTGTTGCAGCCAAGCAGGGCAGTAGGTACCATGTATGACGCCTGTCTGGTTTACAAGAGAGTGAACGCCAGAGTATTGGAACAGGAGATGGCTGAACTCCCGGAAGCGAGAGTGCAGGCATATGACCCACCCTTCACAAATACAGGGGTGGACTGCTTTGGTCCAATTGAGGCAAAGAGTGGACTGCTGACCCACAAGAGATGGGGCCTGCTACTGATATGTATGGCAAGTAGAGCCGTACACATAGAGCGTGTGGCACACAGTGAATTTTCCGAATCTCGTATTTTTCAAAATTTGAAGTGCCACGCCCTAATTTTGGTGCACCAAAAATGGCGAACCACTAAGTCTTCAGGCTTCTATATTACTTTCAATCGATTCAGCGCTCTAGAAAACCTATAAAAATGCTTTGCAAATCAAAACTTTAGTGTATTTTCCGAATCTCGTATTTTTCAAAATTTGAAGTGCCACGCCCTAATTTTGGTGCTCCAAAAATGACGTACCACTACACTTACATACTTGTATAGAGCATTAGAGTGATCCAAACCAATAAAAATAAATAAAAATAGCCCAAACACAAATAATTACTAAATCACAAATGACTTTGTAAAATTCGAAAATTTCAAAAAATTTGGTGCTGGAGACCAAATTTTGAGGTGACACCCACATCGAAAAGTAGAAATCCAATTGCAACGGCGTTTTTTGCAAAAGATGCGGCATTAAATTTGGCTAATTCTCACAAAAAATTGGGCCGGTACGTAATGTGGTTGCATAGTTACAGCAACTAAAAACTAGGAAGGGGCCGATTCGGCCCCCCCCCAGTGCTAATAGGGTTAAAGAGATTTATGGCCAGGAGAGGACAAGTAAAGGCGTTCTACTCTGACAAGAGTACAGACTTTGTCGGAGGGAATAGTGAGTTAAACACAGCTCATAGAAGCCATCGCAGGCAGAACAGAGAAATCTCTGCAGCACTTTTGCCGTAAAAAGAGTGGAGTAGAAATTTAACACTCCAGAAAGTCCCTGGAGAGGAGGAAGCTGGGAGCGTTTGGTTCGCTCCATAAAGCAGGCCATCGCTAAAACACTGCCTGTAAATAAACAACTAACAGACGACGAGCTGGTAACAGCTTTTATCGAAATCGAGCATACCTTAAACTCAAGGCCGATAGCTATGTTGCCTGACGGCGTTGCACTAATGCCAAATAATTTGCTAATGCAGAGTCCAGCTTTTCTTGTGCCGGCATCAGAACCCATTAGTGCCGACCTATATTGTCAGAAGAGCTGGAAAATAACACAGTTTGCGACGTACACATTCTGGGAATATTGGAGGGAATATTATCTCCCCACAATATCCACCAGAGCGAAGTGGTACAAAACAGTTCAGAGCCTCCAAAGAGGAGACTACGTATTAATAACCGAACGAGTTGTCAAAAGAAAATATTGGGAGACCAGAGTCATCTTGCACATACACCCGGACATACAAAATATACTATGCACCGTCACTGTAAAAATAAGATGCAAGTGTCCAAACAAGAATAAGTGTAAAACTAATGGTTTACACACCTTGGACAGACCGGTCCAAGATATCATGTTACTAGAGGAGACACGCATCAAGACAGGAGACTATAATTTGTCTTCTGCCTCAAATCAAAATTAGTGTTGGAACGCAAATTCACTTCGTATGCATTCCTCGTATGCAAATACTCGGAAATGCATAGGAGCGGGTTTGTGGTGATTTGCGTTGAGAATTTGTCTGGTGGGTATCAAAATTTTCATAAAATGTTTGGAAAATTATACATTTTAAAAATTAGAAGTGATCCCAAGACAATTCCAAACGCTGCATATAGACGCGTTCTAGAATCCGTCTATAGATAAACAGTAATTTGAAAGTCGTGAAGCCTGGAAAATAGTATCTAGACACCATGGTTACAGCTATATTAAGTAGGAGTGTAAATTGAGTACAGTAACTTCCACAGATTGGTGCCAACAGTACAACAACGAAGATGCTAAATGTTAGTAGCACCAGAGGCGTACACAGACACCACTCAGTAGTTTGCAGTGAAGTAAGGTGTTCGATTATCAAACCTGTGGGTTTGGTATAGTCGAACGCCATAACTATTGTCCTTTCTAACTACTGTAGTCTAGTACAAGTATTGGGGAGTAGTTTGGGCATCAAAAAGTGAGTTGGTCACGGCCAGTTTATCTCCGAAGTTTTTGCGCTATGCATGGGAATAGATTAGAAGGTAGTTAGGAATGAGATGGGATCTGGAAAGCCGAACCTGAACTGCTGGAAAGCGGCCGGGTAGCTCGGGAAGTTTGTCCCTTCACACAATCTAACTGACTAACCCACAGTGTAATTAGATACGTACCGGACCTAATTGGGATATATATATATATACGCGGCAATATGGAGAAGGAAATTTGAGTGCAACCGAGGAGAGGTTTCACCACCAGAGAGGAAGCAGAACTACCATTTGCCCGACCTGGATGTAAAGATTCCAATGTTTACTACCATGGTGTTTATTACCGATCTGGTAATGGATTTGAATGGGAAATATCAGCCCACGTACGAGAAAGAGTTGAGGAGGGAAAGGATGCGAGCGTTGGGAGACCGCATGGAGGTTCTACGAAAGGAATATCGCACTCGTTATCCCTATGACTTTGCTCTTGATGTGTGCGACATTAGCGCCGACCCTGACAAGGAAATCGCCCGTCTATACCATATGAATATGTATTTGCGGCACGATGAACCGCTACCTGCCATCCGAGATCAATTTGACGGGATGCATTTTTACCGGAGGACCCGAGGCGAGGATCAGGAGATGCCAAAGGTTTTCAGCGTATACAAGTTATTCTACAATAATGCAGCGAATGCATGAATAAGCAAGATGTAGCGATTCCTGATCGACTGAACGAGCAGAATCCTGAACCGATATTAACGCGGTGTCAAGCTTACCAGTTTCTTAGATATAATGAGGGAGGTTACCCGATGAGCAACCCGATGATCAGTATCGACTTTAGCGGAAAGAGACCTCCGAGACCCATTACGCCGACCGTTACGACTTTAGATCCTTATAAGGAGATTAAACCCTGTTCGACACCCGCCTTGATAGAAACGGCGGCTGCCATTTCGCTTTACCGAGCCTATAAGGACTTAGAGGCGCGGCGCGAAGCAGCACGGGACTCGAGTACCAAACCCGCGGGTTTGGAACTCTCGAGTCCCTGGACAACATTCACTTCGCCTCACTGAGGGAGAAAGCTCACACCTGAGCATCAGGACGATATAGACGCATTGCGGCAGGAGGAGCGAGCGGCGAAAGCGACTCAGTTATTCGAAGATCATATAGCAGTTTACAAAAAGACCGCGGATAGACATCAGGAGGAAACTAGGAGAGTCACTGGATTTGTTCCACAGGCTGTATCTCAACCCCGACCGGTGTATTATTCCGACGGCAACGAACCTGCGATATTGGTAGATCACCCGGAGTTGCGAGAAGCCATTCGACGTCGAGTGCTTACGGGAAGTTTTATGTGCGAAGTTCTTGTGTGATGTCCCGATGCAGATAACGGATTACGATACATTAGACAAGATCGGAGCTCCAGGGAAGGAGAGTAAGTTATTTGGTTGGTTGGATAAGAATATAAATGTATGGGTCGCGGTGGCTACGTTCCCAGACGACGAGGAGATAGACCAGGCATGGCTGAGGAGGAAGGGTTCCTATACCCAGTATGATGACCACAAGGCTATCGCACGCATATGGACCCCATCCGACAAGATCCAGCGTCAATGGCGGAAGATTGAGGAATCCCTAGAGGACTGGCGTGTAATGTTTTACGACAATGAGTCCCACCCCAGGTCCCACCAAGAGTGCTTAACTAGCAAATCCATTCAAATTCGTGCAGCCGATGGTGTGACGTATTTATGTATTTATGTGCGTGAGGGCGGACCGAGAGAGACCAGAGCCCATCATAACGACGCAACATCGGCGAGGGAAGGATCCCAGAGAACAGATCTTAGAAGTAGACGCCCTTCCCACATGCAGTAAGAAATATAAATAATTAAAAATAATTAAAATAATAAAACACTAAATAAGTTAGAAGAAAGTTAGAAAGAAATAAGAAGAAAGTTAGAAAGTAATAGTGAGTAGAAGTTAGATAGTAAGTAGAAGTTAGTAAGAAAGTTAGTAAGTAGTTAGAAAGTTAGTTAGAAGTAAGTAAGAAGTTAGAAGTCGGCAGGTATAGGGAGTGTGGTATATAGACATACCGCGGGAGTAGGGGGGTACGTAGTACCGTTAAGTTAGAAGTAGGCAGTAAGGGAGTGTGGTATATTGACATGCCACGAGTAGTAATAGAGAGGTTGTGGGCACCGGAAGCACCACGTAGAATGTAGTAGTAGAGAGGTTGTGGGCACTGAAAGCGCCACGTAGTTAGAGAGTTAGTAGAGGTATAGAGTTAGTAGACTTAGAAGAGTTTAGTAGATTGGAGAGTTAGGAGTTAGAGAGTTAGTGGAGTTAGGAGTTAGATAGAGTTAGGAGTTAGTTAGAGTTAGTAGAGTTAGAGAGCTAGTTAGAGTTAGAGAGTTAGTAGAATTAGAGTGTTAGTAGTAAGTAGTAAGTAAGTAAGTAATTAGTAAGAGAGTTAGATAGTAAGTAGTAAGTAAGAAGTAAGTAGCAAGGTAGGTAGAATGATAGCACAGTGTAGTAGCATAAGAACTTAGCGCCTTTGGGAGTGGTAGAGAACAGGGAAGTATGGAGAGGAGGTGTTGGCGAGAGAGAGTGAGAGGAGTACAATTCAGGATGGAGTTAAAGCGAGCAGAGTGGAGTTAGATAGAGTACGAGAGAGATGAGTGGAGTTAGAGTGGAGCCGAAGTAGAGTAGAGTGAGAAGTTAGAGTTTAGAAAGTGGGAGTTTTTAAAATTGTGTGAGGATTCCACAACTGTCTCAAACAGAGAGGCCAGATGTCTTGGTGCAACATAGGTTGCGGTTGCACCAAGAATGGGTAGTAATATCATACCCAGAGGGAGTGGCCTGGAAAGCTGACTCCAAGTAAAAGAACTCCACTCCACACCCGATAGTAGATCGGGTTCCAGCGGAATTGAAGTGCACTCATAGATGATGCTATCTTCTCACCGGGAAGATAGCATGGGGGTGAGTGTGAGCGGATTCAATTCGACTCCATTACCCTCATAAAGTTAGGACGGTGGCGCCCTTTTCAGCAATATTGGAGATACGAGATTGGTAACAACCAATCTCGTATCACACCCAATAACGGGGATAACATACACCCCAAAAGCCACACAAAGGGAGGTTAGAGGTCAAACCACCTCGAGAGGGCAGATAACCAACAGCGGGGGGGGGGGGGGGGGGGGGGGGGGGGGGCACTCCCGCAGAGGTGAGAGGCGTGAAGTAGGTCATCAACCAATGGGAGCGGGGAAAAGTATCCACTGGACAAAGGCCAAAGTAACGTAGGAATGAATACATATATTATCCTATTACCGGTCAGTTAACCAGTTTACTCAGTCATTCAGTTCAGTGCAGACCGGTGATGATTTTCACCGTCACCGTCACCATCACTACATATTACATTATCACCACCGGTATACTGCTATTATATTGTCAATTCAACTGTGCCATTATCTATTACGAATATCAGAGCGATAACAACAAACTGCTATTATTTTATCCCAAACGGTGACGCGTAGTCAACTAAACCCGGTCGGGATCCCTTGATCCCATCACATGGAACATTTGTGCGCCACCCCGTGCATTGCTGCAATATTATTTGGTACTGGAGTCGAACACAGTAACTTGTTTAGTCACGGATATCGTTGCGAGAGCGTCATCCATTGGGGGTTGGAGGAGACCAATACATTGGCTCAAAGGGAGGAATCCAATCCGACGTGATGAAGCATTTCTTAACCCCGTTCTTCAACCAATCGCTAGACAACACGTCAATGGTTAGGAGAGGATAGGAGATATTCGAAGGAGTATATCGACAGAACATCGGAGATTTGGGAGACCGACCTTCGATGGAGTATCCGACGCCAGAGGCCTTGGAGAAGTGGTTCGGGAATCAAACCCGCGGGTTTGGTACTCCCGTCCACTTGGAGGCGGATAGACCCGTTAGAGAGGGTTGGCCCGAGACGTTAGTGGAGGTGTTCGGAATGGATCTCCCGGTGGAGAATGACATATCCGAAACGGACGCGGAGAGGAAATATTGGAGATCGAGGACAAAGGCGAGGATGTTTGTTTCCTTTGTTCCGGATCGGCAACCTTTGACCGGAGAGGACGACATCGTTTTAGACATTGGGAAGGAAGGGAGTGCGAAGCCGATTGGAGACCTCATATACGAGAGGGCCTGGTTTCCGCAAGCGCGTAGATGCAAGTT
>JAUCBJ010006019.1:0-19672 GCA_032718475.1 Nemertoderma westbladi | reverse complement strand
CTATACACCAGACTGCCAGAGTCATGTCAAGGCAGTAACAGATTACAGGATTACCTGATTACGGATTGAGCCTACACAGTAGTGTGTAGGCTGACTGGTGTAGGCCTAACATCTTGCAGTGTTGTGTCTGTGCTGAGCTGCTGAGCGAGCAGCTGCTGCACTTCAGCGCTTGGAACTTCAGAACTTGTTACTGTCAACTGTCAGACTGTGGCAGTATGGCTGTATGGTACCGGTATCTCTTTCAGTTTCAGTCAGCTGGTCAGGCAGCTGGCTGGCTGGTCGGTCGACTGTCGGTGTCGGTGGTCAGTCATCATGACAGCATGATATAACATTATCAAGGACTACTATACTACAGGACTGGCACACTGCCTGATCCGACTTCGCTAGCGAAGTCCATTAATTTCATACTGCTGTAAGCTGTACTACCTGAATAGCCTACTACGTACTGCTGTACTACCGTAGAATGATTAGTTATAGCTGTATTATAGTCCTACCGCTACCTCTGGTATATGGGAATAGTACAGTTAGAAAGTCAGATAGTCTAGTTCGTTACAGTACATTCAACTGGACGGCTGTATGGCCCTACCCTGGTACAGTGGTAGCCCGTACTCGTATGATGGTACCGGTACGGTACCGCGACCGTTCCGGTACAGGTAGGCCTAGGTGGTACCATTTGGTAGTAATTAAATCAATTACTATAGGTAGGTATTTAAGGTGCCGTATTACATCATTAGGCTAAACTACCAACAGAACAAGTTATTTATTATTATTATGCCTAATTATTGTTGCGTATTTGGCTGCGACGGCAATTACGCAGGAAATCCCGTTCGTCAGTTCGTGTAGTGAAACTTCCTCCTGTCGATGCCGAACGAGATCAGTGGATCGCCGCGCTACCACGATGCAGTGCAGATGACGGCTCTCTGTTTAAGTATGGAAGCACTGCCGTCATTTGTATTCAACAGTCTGACAGTGGCCAGAGTTTTCCAAGGGAATTCCGCACAAGAAAGTCCCTGGCGGTTCCTTGCGACCAACAATATCCGTTATGCTTCCCTGGACTTCCCTTATCGTGAGTTCCGCCGCGACCCCCCACTCCACGAGACATCCCTCCCATTGAGGAACGCCAACTTCAGTTACTCAATGAGTGCATGGAGTGAGATTTAATTGGGGGCTTTTTGCAGCTGACTGAACCTGCCTGCCTGTTGTTTCTACGTGGCTAAAGGGAATTGCAGGATACGGTCGCGTACTGACATTTTTGTGAAACTATCGCAGTTCCAAGTATTGCTCTTCTTTTTCCATAACGAAGTATACAGTATATTGGACAGGTTTCACTTTCATCAAAGAGTCAACTTTCCTCGGACATGTTTGTATCAGCCGATCGGCGGTTGATCAGCTGGGTTGCAGCTTGGGGTTTTCGCATTGCCTCGCTCGTAATAGCCAACTAATACGTTGGTCTCAGTTGGAAGAAGTCATTGCAGTCGTGAAACGTAATGTTGGTACTACGACATCGCTACTTACGAAAGCTAAGGAGTACGTTAATGCCGCGATTGATCTTGAGTCATCCAAATATAAGTCTCAGCTTGAGTTTATACTTTAGACTTTGTTCTATTAGACGATATCCCATCCACTTTGAAAGCACCTGAACATCCGAAAGTATGTCCTAATAACAACGGAAATGCTGAGAAAAATTGAACAGCTAGTGGATATTGAAGTCAGTTATGATGAGTTTCAGGCAGCTGGATACGTCGCAGGATTCCTGGTAAAGGTAATCCCAGAGTTAGACATCACAGGTGATATTTAAGAGGAGGATAATATATTTACCCAAGCCCTAACTCGTGGTGGATTACAACTTACTCCGCATCACCTGGTATGGTGGACCAGGACCATGGCGTCTGCTGCATGGGTGGATGCTGTACATGATGGAACTATACCTATACGGTACTACAAACAACTAACTCAAGTAATACACATTATTGCGGTCTATTACGGTATATCCCAACTGCCACCAATAGCTGCTTGCTGTACCCTAGCAAACACCCTTCTTAATGGAGTACAAAAGCGATCTATGGAAAGGCAGAAACGGCGCGACTCACATTCTGGTGATAAGGCAGCACAAACTAAATTCCTCCGAATAACGGGAAGGGGACAAAATAAGGGGGGGGAAACTGGACGCAATAAAAATTCATCCCTCTCCAGGGGAAATTCGACGCAAATAACAGCTGATTACTCTCAAAAATAAAACTGTAACCTGTTATATTATGTTTAGTTTATTGTTTTGTTTAAAATAACGTGCCACTGTAACCTGCTCCTTTCCCTAAATTGAGAATTTAACATTGAGGCGGGATATTGATTCGCCTAGTTTCCCCAGGGGTGGGGAATATTGGGTCGGCAATCGTAATAAATAATAAAGTAATAACATAAAGTACCTACTAGTAATATAAAGTAAGAACCTAATAATAATATAAAGTACCTAATAATAATAGCCCTATAAAGTAATAATATCAGAATGGCGGTTGGGAGTGGGGGAGGGAGGGGGGGGGGGGGGGGGGGGGGTGGTGGTGGTTACCTGGAACCTGGCTTGAGAACTGCTAGGATAGTAAATGACCAGAGATAAAGAATATATAGAGAGGTCCATGTATGTATATTGTATAGACAATTTACCGCTAGTTGAATCCGTTATCATCTGTGTCATGACATTCCCCTGGGATAGGGGATACTGTTCGTATCGTTTTTATGTCGCACAATGTACTAAACACGGTCGTTCAAGACTATAAAGAATAGTTGGTACACTACACTCGTCTCCTTTGTTACAAGCCTCGCTGTGCTCGTCCTTTATTTCTTGACACCAAAATATATTATGTTATTAATAATTACGATTGTGTACTAAATTTCATGAAAATCCTTTGATAACAATGTCTATAACAATATAAAGCAATACCAAACCAATGGACTTCGCTAGCGAAGTCGGATGAAGGGGTGTGCCAGTCCTGTAGTATAGTAGTCCTTGAACATTATACAATAAGTACTGCAGAATCTGCAGTACTGCAACAGTGCAACTGCTGTACTGGCAGACTGGTATGGTATAGGCTGATCTGCTGATAGGCATGCTTAACTAGCTGACTACTGCATACTGCTGTACTGGACTAGATTTGAAATGACTGCAGTAGGCCTACCGGTACTGGTACTGCCTGACGGCTGTACTGTCTGTGTCACTGTGTCTGAGTGGCTCATTGCTCAGCTCAGTCAGTCAGTTGCTGCATCTGTGCATTGGCACTTGGTAGATTGGGCAGATAACAGGCAGACAGGATAATAATCAGATAATACCTGAATAGGCCTACAGCCACAAGTACAACTATTTCTGTATTTCAGTATTTAGGCTATATCCCAACGAACATCGCTTCCATAGGCCTAAATTTCTGCATTCTGCAGTAAAGACAGATAGAATCTGACAATGCCAGTTGTAACAGAGGTTTCCATTGGTGGGAATGATTCGCTCATCAACAAATCTATGGATAGAAGGGAAATAATGATAAGTGAGCAACTAAAGAAAGCAGTTCAAATAGCTCTTGATAGGTGAGTTCTGGAGTTAACAGGTTAAAGCAGTAAAGAGTTAATGCTGTAACAGTGTAATGCTTAGCTTAGCAATTCAGCAATTACGGTACTGAATTAGGCATGTTAGGGGTTCACTAGGGCAGTAGGGGAATCGACCAAAAAATGTCTTACCACTGAGCCTCAAATGAAATGTGATATCTCAATTAGGCAGTTGGGGGCCTAACTGCATACCAGGCTGCAAGCAAACCACCACTCTGCCACTGACAGACTGAACCTCGCACAACACACAACGCCTGCACACAATTTTTCAGCCGCGCAATAGGCCTATCTGACAATATACCGCGCATGGACTGAAAAAACGCCCACACCAAGCTGAAAAACAATTCAATTCACACAAACATACGACAGTACGAATAAGTAAATATTAAATAAATCAAAAAAAGTACCGGTACTATTTATTAACGTAGGCCTAAAGAAATAAAAAAATAAATTTAAGCAATGCAAAATGAAAAAAAAAAACGTGAGCGAAATTTTTCATTTTAAAAATGTAAAATGAAAATTGTATTAATGAATTTTCTAATAAATTTTTATATGTAGCATGTAGGTCAGTAGGTTTAAAATGAAAAAAACAGCGACATTTTTTTATTTTAACAATGCAAAATGGAAAAGAAACGCGAGTGAAATTTTTTATGGCTAATTATTTTTCTCATTAAATTGCAGTTTTGCACACACTTTATAACTTTTTTTACACCACATCCGCGTACTTGACAGCTTGACTTTTATTATTTTGCACAGATTACCGCGCACTTTTGGTGTTTTTCACACAATTCCGCGCAATTTTATTTCAATTCCGCGCACTTTTACCGCACACTATATCAAAACCGCGCACAACGCGTTGAAATTGAAATTGAATTTAATGACATGACATTATAGATAAACAAATAATAAACGGTTAACACGGATTAAACAAACGTGACATCGTCACTAAAAGTAAAATAAGCACCCAGCCATTTAACACCACTGGGGCTGCACACAGTGAACTGTACATTATATGTGCAATATGCAATGCACAAAAAGGTGTTTAAAATTTAATTTAAAATAATTACGTACATAGTCATTATGGGTATATAATTAAAACCAAAAGTAAAATATTAAGTTAATGCTAGTTATTGCTAGGTATCTATGGAGTATTATGAGTTCCATAGTGTATCAGATCAGCCTGGGACTAGGGAGAACCGGAGCAGTTGTGATTGGTGCAGGGGGAGGGCGGATTGTCTCCATTGTGGTCTTCCAGGATCCCTTGCACGTATGGAGCAGATCAGTCTCATCTAGGTTCTTTTTAAATACTTTGAGTGATGGTGACATTACAACTACATTGGGAAGAGAGTTCCAGGTGGGGATATGACGCACAGTGAAATGATGCTGGTGAATAGCTACATTTGAATGGGGGCGTTCTAATTTCCATGGGCAGTCGGTGAGAAGTCAAAAATTGGACTTCAAGTCCAATTTTAGACTTCAAGTCCAATTTTGGACTCCAAAGTCCAATATTGGACTTTAGTACAACTCCAAGTGTACCCATACTGCCATACCGTATATCGGTATTTAAATCAAAACTGCATCCCGTATCAGTACATATATATCTGTATATTACATAATTACAATGCAACATTATTTTAATGATCAAATTAATTATTATATGTATTATAAACAGGGATCGCACACGTACAGTCAGACATTAGTAGTTACTTTTTGCTGTAGTGGTATAGCTTTGCGGTAGCCTTACTGCCTTAGCGGTGTATACCGCGGAAGCGTAGTTGAGTTATAGCTGTATAGTTCATTCATACCCATACTGCCATACCTGTGGTATTTTCGTATGGCAAAAATAAGACTACCGGTACTGTAAACTGTAACCTATTATGTTATTGAGTTAATGTTTATTGATTAATTGTTTTGATTAGGTTCACTGTGTCAAGTACAATGCACACATCTCTACATCTCCAACCAGACACTATATAACATTGGAGTTGGAGGTGTCTCATTCAGTCATTGGTTCCCCCAAGCTTGACACTAGAACAAAGCCGCCTCCGCTTTGCAGGACATCGCTTTAAGCCGTGAGGACCAGCCAGTGCACCTCATGGAGTGAATAAGCATGGTGGACAGCCCATGACTTTCTTGAGACGCATCTTTCTTACTGTCTTAAAGGACACTGGCCTTGAAGATGCGGATGATCTAGCAAATGTCATGGGTGATAAGGCTGTAAGAGTGTAAGGGAGTTCTGGTTGTGGAGGCGCACTTTTGTCAACAAGCCGGCACAGCATTCTTATTACATAATAGGGCCTATACTGCTATATATATAATGCAGCTGCAATGAATCATGCCGATTGTAGTAGTAGTATGTGGTGAGCGTGAGGTTATAGGGCTCCTTCAATTGGTAAAGTCAAAAGTGGCCGTTTATTGTTTTAGTTAGAAAAGCCTGCCTCTGTCTGTCTGTAACCTGTTCCTTTCCCTCAATTGGTTTATGATTATGACGTGTGTTACTTCTTACTTCTGTACTTATTATGTGGAGACCCCAACGCGTTAATCAGTTACTAATCCCATTTCATTATCCTGTTATCCAGCTGTTTTATAATACCCTTCCTGTTGTATGGAAAAATTAGAAGAGATGGTGGTAGCATCAACTTGTAGTATTTATTTCTGATAGGGCTCCCATAGCCTTAGACGAAATCGTAGCTTGTACTGTAGTTAGCCTTAGCAGCAGCTGCAGTTGGGTAACCTGGCATTGCTACCAGTTTCCACCAAATATAATTTGTAATTAAATATTTGTTGGAGCATAATCTAATCTAGTCCTAAAGACACTATAAAGTCCTGGGTACATAAGGCTGTAAGGTTAGACATAACATGAATGTAAATTGTGAACTAAACAATATGCTAAAAGTAAAGTCTGAAAGTACAAAGTACCTAGAATGCTAGAATGCTGGAATGTACCATTATATTCTAAGTACAGTACAGTCAGTACACTGAAGATACATAGAGAGCTGCAAAGGTAACTTTCCATAACTTAACAGCTGTCTGGCTGTCTCTCATCTGTCATGCTTCATGTACCTTTAAGTTCGATTCTCAATGTCACGTCCAAAATTGGACTTAAAGTCCAATATTGGACTTTTGTAAAAATTCAAAGCCTTATAAAAAAAGTTCCCCCTGGTGAATTTCAGGTCCCCCTGTTCAAAACTCTTATTTTTTGATATATTTTCGATTAAAGAAAAAAAATCCCGCCCGATCCTATTACCCAAGGCCCTGGAACAATTGGCTGATTTGAAGTCCAATATTGGACTCACAGAAGTCCAATTTTGGACTTGAACTGGAGTCGAAGTCCAATTTTGGACTCAAGTCCAATTTTTGACTTCTCACCGACTGATGGGTGTCCTCTAGTTCTTGAATTAGAAGCAATGTGAAAGTAAACTCGATCTGATTGCCCACTTCGAATTATTTTATACATTTCAGTGATATCGATTTTGATCCGGCGTTCTTCTAGAGATTTGCATTTCAATTTAGTTAGTCTGCTGGAATAGCTTAAACCAGATAGACCGGGTAACCACCGCGTAAACTCTCTTTGAACCTGTTCTAACCTGTTTATATCTTTGTCGAGCATTGGAGACCAAATGGGGCTATTATATTCGAGAATTGGTCGAACAAAAGTGCAAAATAGATAGAATTGAAACTGGCTATTACGGTGGCCGAATGAACGTCTAATTTGAGAGCTCGATTTTCTTGCCTTGGCACAGATGAATTCTACATGTTCACTAAAGAGTAAATCATTTGAAATGATAATTCCAAGGTCTTTGTTGCATTCATTAGTGTTCAAGAGAGTTCCATTCATATTATAAGTATGAGTAACTGAGGTAGAAGAATTTGGGGCCATAAGTGAGACTAGACAGCACTTTTTAACATTAAACTCCATATTCCAATCAGAAGCCCAACTAAGGAGAGAATCGATGTCTTGTTGCAAGTATAACGCATCATGATTGCTTGAAATATGTCGGTAGAGCTTAGTATCATCCGCATATAATTTGATGAATGTTTCCTTCAGAATGTTATCACCAATGTCGTTTATGAAAATAATAAAAAGTAGTGGGGCCAGGATACTGCCCTGCGGAACACCACTTGTAACCTTAGCACAGGCAGAGAGACATCCATCAATGATTGTATGTTGATATCTAGTCATGAGAAATACAGAGATCCAATGCAGCAGCAACCCAGAAATTCCTGTAGATTCTAATTTTGAAATAAGCTTACTGTGGGAAACTTTGTCAAATGCTCTCTTAAAATCCGTATAAATAATGTCTACGCGCCCTCGGAAGTTGCGAATATTTACCCAGTCCAGAGAACACTCCAGAAGCTGGGTGAAAGTAGATTTCCCTTTTAGGAAACCATGTTGCCGAGAAGAAATAAATTTTGACTGGTAGAGATGATTCAGAATTTTCCCCCTCACAATAGTTTCCATCAGTTTTGCTAATAATGATGTCAGTGAAATTGGCCTGTAATTCAAAGGGTTGGAACGGGAGCCCGATTTTTTAAATACGGGAACGATATGCGATAAAACCCATGAATCCGGAATAATACCTGAGTCCAAAGATTGTTGGAACAGCCTAGTTAGTGGAGTAGCAAGAAACGGAGCCAAATTGCGCAACAATATTGATGGAATGTGGTCAGGTCCAGGTGCTTTGCCGGGTTTCAGCTTAGAAAGGTTCTTGAACACCTCATGGGATTCAAAGACAATATGGTTGAGAATATTTTTGTTTGGATGATTCGAATCAGAATTAGGATTCCAACTGATATTGTTTCCTGAGTGGGATTTAGGCACATTTGTACTTGAATCAACTGTAAAAGCAGATACAAACGTTTCATTAAAAAGATTGGCCTTCTTAGTGCTATCAGTTACAATATTTCCCTGAGAATCCTTCATCGCTGGTATGGTGGATTTTCGATTCAATTGAGATTTGGTGTAGCGCCAGAATTTTTTTGAATTTTTGTGTTTCAGAATCCGGTTTTCATAATTGTGCATGGCTTCCATGTGTGCCACTTCGATTAGAGAGTTTATATTATCCAGAGAATCCTGCAGAGTTGATTGTCTAATTGAATCGCTAGTCAAAGACAGTTTCTTTCTAATATGATGAGCGCGACGGAGCAGTTTCTTTATTTGTGGATGCTGTTTGGGACGGTTACAGGACTTCAAAGGAACGCAGTCGGAGATTATGGAGTTCAGAATAAATTCTAAAGATTTAGCATTTTGTATGGCACTGAAATTGTCATTAACCACATCATTCCAGTTAATCTGTGCACAGATTTCATTAACTTCGTCCCAATTAACACTTGACCAGTCACGAATGACTGATGCGCCACTTCCAGAACTGATAGGGGGAAGGGTAGCATAGAGGATTCTATGATCGCTTTTTTTATCAGTGAGACCAAATCGTTCACCCACAAATACATTCTCTACTAGGTTTGGAATGTTTGTAAGTAACAAATCTAAAATACCACCTTTTATATGAGTTGGGTCAGAGATAAGCTGATGTAGATTACGATCCAAAATTGATTCTATAAATCTGGCAGTGATCGAAGGATACTGACAATTTGGAGATGGGCAGGGAATATTCCATTCTATGTGCCGAAAATTAAAGTCACCTGTAATTAGGGTTTGGAAACTCGAATAAAGAGGAACAAATGTCTCTAAATCTTGAATGAAAGAGAGGTAATTAAAAGTAGATTCCGGACCCACATAAGGATCCGAAATATATACACAGCCAATCCGAAAGGGAACACTATACACATTGAGATCAACCCAGATACTTTCCCCTTTATGTGGGAGATCTACCTCAGAGGGTAGCAAATCTTTGGAGACTATAATTGCCACACCACCCCCACGGTTTGGCCCTGGACGATCACGGCGATAAATAAGAAATCCATTGAGTCCTGCATTCGCAAAAATATCATCAGATTCATCTTCAAGGAGATGAGTTTCTGTTAAACAGATAACTAAGGGATCAACATTGAAAGTAGATACCAGTAAATTCAATGCATTAATTTTGTTTCGGATTGATTGACAATTAAAACACAATACCAAAGGCTTTTTCAACAATACACAATCGGGGATATGATTAGGTTGGTTGGCTGAGTGCAGTTTGTCCTAGGCTCGATCGGCATCTAAAGAAGTCGGTGATGGAGAATATGTTTCAGAATTGGCTAATGCAGGTCCTGGACTACTGTTTCGGTTTGCTTGACGGCGCATATACTCCTGCTTCGCCTGAAGTTTGGTAAGGTTGTTGCTGACATAAACATTGGAATGCAATTGGGAATCTCTTAGCTTCCTTTTAGATTTAAGAATCACTGATTTGGCACTTGACGACTTCAGTTTAATGATAAATAAAGATGGTTTACTGTCCTTTATCCCTCGACGATAGAGAACTTTATCAACTGGGTTAGTATTGCCATCCACAAGATCAAGAAGCTGTTAACTGAGTCAATATCATTACTAGCATTAGCAGGAAGTGGTAGACCAGATACAACGATATTCATTTCACGTTTCTGCTGCTCCTGGATTTCCCTTCCAACATCATCAACAGAGAGATAAGTATCAGATCTTCTCTGATTCTTCTTCAGTTGATTAATCTGCCATCCATTGGAGTTGGTGTTACTAAATGTGTTAGGAGAGGGGGCACCAGGGATTGCATCTGCGCATATTACTTTGGATACTGCCGAAGTCAGCATACTGATTTCACTTGTTAGAGAGGATTGAAGATTCGATACAAGTGCTTCAACCGATATTGCTGAGTCAGACTTTATGGTCAGGGTTCCTTTACTTTCGCAAGGAGTGCAGATAATTTTACAGTTTTTACAGTTAGCTAGGGTTTGCAGTTCACTTGCGGATAAATTCAGACATGAACCGTGAATCCAGGCACCGCAAATTTCACATCCTAAGCAATTATTACCTACAACCTTTTTGCAGCAGTGGGGACACATGGTATCTTTGCTGCAACTGGTATGATGTGTTTCGTAGGCATCTTTCTCAATAAAAAGTGCTGCGCATACATCACAGCTAAATAGTTTCGACATATCAATTCCTTTGGTAGGTGACGGTTTTGTGGATTTTCTCCTCTCAACCATTGTAACAGTGTTGTAGTATATGTATATGTATATATATATATAAGTTGAATCGAATATGAAAGTTTATATTATCGTAAGTATCACAGTAAGTCAGTTAGTTGGATTTTAGAAAGATGATAGCAGATCATGTGAGGTGATATGTAACAGACTTACCGTTACGCGTTGCGATTTTTGCACTCCATTTGCAGCCTGGTGCCTGGCCTGCATAACGGTTAGGCAGACTCCGCAGACTAGACTGATTACATGCTGACATGGTTGGGGTTAGCAGTTTAGGTATTTCAGTATTCAGGTATTGGCACTTGCCAGCTTGCCCTTTTACCAACTATCAGCTGTGCAGTATATGCCTGGTATGCAGGTATGGTAGGCTACTTGTGCAAATTTGAACTGGCTTACTGGGGGATTTCACATTCACACCAGCAGACCAGAGGCTGAGAGGCGCCACTCTTTGAAAGATTTTTCTTTTCAAATTCACCCGTAGCCCGTAGGCTATCCCACTCCCACAGAAATACTGATTATTTTCCCCAAATAGTAAATTTACCAGTCTTCCACAGAAAATACTCTGTTTTTTCCAATTTTCGCGATGTTTCCTGGAATTTAAATTCAGATTTAAAAGAATAACAAATTTTAGAGAGAAAAAATAGGCCTATTTTTAATTATTTTTCTTTACTTCTCGTTAATACAGTAATAAACGTTGCTGTATGTATGTATGTTGTTGGCAGTATAGCTCCCATGTTTCGGATGAGAACATATTTGCGAGTTCCTTATAAAGTTCTTAAAAAGTTATAGATCCCTATTTTTAACTCTTTTTATATGCCGATGTGATTGCTTTTATTTTCTCTCTTAAATATCATGTCCATATTCACATCTCAAAGTTAAGTGCGGTTCTGGAATCCTGGAATGAGTGGAAGGTTGATAATAAGCTATCCATTCACTACGGTCAGACTGAAGGTATTTTGTTGGGTTTCAATGCAGCAGGCCGGTTATAGTAGTATTTTAGTAGTAGTTTGGTTCCAAGCGAAAATCAAATAAAGAAAGTAATGGTACTATGAAGTAATGATCGAATATAAAAAATTATACTATTTATTTATTGCATTGTAAATTATGTAGAACATTATTTTTCCTATACAGTTTTTACTATACAGTTAGTAAAATCAGGTCTCAGGTCAGGTCAGGTATTCTAGGTCATTGATCAAGAAAACTTGCCACCTCCATGCAGCATAAAGGAGGTGCCACCTGTAGCTGCATAGACCCTCTTACTAGGGCAAATCTGGTCCTGTAACTAGGACCCCCTTCGTTCTGGGATAAGGACGCCCTTGGTCCTGGATCAAGGACCCATATACTTGGCTGCAGGGGTATATGGCCTGACCAGGCAGATGGTGATCTACCAATGGCTGGTTAGGAGTAGAGTGTTCTCATGTCCACTCTGAGGGCACTTCACTGCGACCTGCACCTGGCAGCAAGGGTACAGGGCATGACCCAGCGGATGAGCTGCAACAGCCAATGGTGGGTCATGTACGCCAGAGTAGATATGGGTGATGGGCCTCATATCTGACTCCATTGCGACACCCACCCTGTGGAATGGCAAACCGGGGTGTGGTATTTGCCCCGAGAGCTGACTCGGCAAAAAAGCACCCCCCAACCCCCACTATGGATTACATTAGCAATGCGGAGGTCCGGCCACTAGAGGCCAGTGGAATTACCGGACACAATCGGCCTCACAGGCGTCAGTTAACTCCTGACCGGCTGCCTGTCTCACCCCCTACTGGAGAGAGAGCAGCCAACAATTCTTTGAGTCCCTTTCCTGATGACCTTTCTGGCCCAAACCCTGGGTCACCAGGGAGGCCAGATTGTGATGGGGAGAGGGATTCTGGAGTTGGAGGCTACTCTCATGTTCCACCCCGACCAACAAAGCCATTGGTGAATCTGAGGCAAGTCACTAGACTAGCCTCAGTAAACACCCTAACACTCGGGTCCCCAATGCGACAAGGTGAGCTGACTGCCTTGGCAGATAAGCTTTCTCTTAGCGCAGTGGGTGTTCAAGAGCACCGAATGCAGACTGGACAGACTGATGAGGTTCTGATTAAGGACATGGGGGGCGGTTGGCGACTCGCCCTCGCGTCAGCAGATGATAGTGGCAATGGTGGAATTGGTCTATTGATGAATCCAACTGCACATGCAGCATTGGACAAAATAGACCAAATCTCTAACTGCATCATCCGTTGCCACTTCTCATGTTCTGGAAGACTGGCTAAGAAGTTTCCTAAGGTGGTTCTGATTGTGTGCTACTCTCCAACTAGTGTTGCCCCTGTAGAGGAGGTGGAAAATTTCTACCACAATCTACAAGCAGCAACTGATGGAGTGGATCAGCATGCATTCTTAACATTTCTGGGAGACTTTAATGCAAGTCTGCATCAATCACCTACATCGCCCTGGGTCTATAGCAATAGTGTTAACCGAAATTCTGTCCATCTTCAGGATTTTATCTCTGGAAATGGATTGTTTTCGGCTGGAACCCAGTTCAAGAAGCGAACTGGAAAGCTATGGACTCATAGTGGACCCAGTGGTCACAAGTCCCAGATAGACCATATTCTGTTTCGTAGGAAATACAGGAGCTCTATACAAGACTGTAATGCATTTACACTTCGACCCTTCTCCAGTGATCACCGCCTTATTGTGGCCAAGGTAAGACTTAGTCTGCGTGCTAGCAGAACAACGAAATCTGCCTTGCCACGGCATGACTGGTCCTCTCTGTTGCAACAGCCAAGTGTGAGATCCAGCTTCACACTACAGCTGAGCAACAGGTATGAGGCTCTTGCCTCTGAGGCGGCAGATCACTGTGAGGGATATACTGCCTTTACAGAAGCAGTTAAGTTAGCAGCTGCAGAAACAGTTCCTGTATACCCTCGAAACAGGAAAAGGGCCCCCTGGACTGACAACAAAATTCAGAAGTGCCGAAATGACCTTCATAAGGCGCAGAAAGAGTCCCGACTCAAACAGACTACAGCGGCCAAGAATGCAGTTAAAGCTGCATCTAGGTCCCTGAACAGGCAGTACTCTGTTAATCTACAGGAGCTAATAAACCAACAGGTTGATGCCATCAATGATGCTGACGACAGCAGGCAATCATCCCAGGCATGGAAATCGATCAATCTGCTTACTGGGCGGAAAAGCCAACCAACCACCAAGGTTAAGGCTGAATCACCAGCCGATCGCCTCAATGGTTGGAAAGCCCACTTTGAAAAGCTCCTCAATAATGACAGGATATTGCCTGATAACTTTATAGAAGTAAAAGTGTCTGAGTCTGTACTCCCAGATATTCCCATTGGCGATATCTCCTTTGCAGAAGTGAAGGCTGCTGCAAAGAGCATTAAGACCAATCGTGCCAGTGGAGTAGATGGTGTTCCCCCTGAGGTCTTTAAAATACCTGAGTGTTTAAAGCTCATCTATCCCATCATAGTAGACATGTACCGTACAACAAGAGTCCCACAAGAAATGAAAACAAATAAGTTGGTGCCAGTTCCCAAGAAGGGCAACCTAACACTCTATGGTTCTTTTCGGGGAATCTCATTGATCTCGATTGCTGCAAAACTATACAATAGAATTCTATTAAATCGCATCAGGGATCCCATTGAGAGACTGCTACGTGGAAATCAGAATGGGTTCCGTAAAGGTCGTGGGACCATGGAGCCCATTTTGGCACTTAGAAGGATAATTGAAGAGTTATCAAAAAAGAAAGACAGGCATCTGGCTGTTATCTTTGTTGACTTCTTCAAGGCCTTTGATTCAGTCTCTCGCTCACGTATGTTCAGCATACTTTCATTATATGGGATTCCTGATGAAATTATTGCAGCAATCAGATCAGTATACGATGGTTCGACAACATTTGTGTCTACTGTTGACGGTGACACAGAACCATTTGAAGTGTTATGGGGCGTCCTCCAAGGAGACACACTTGCACCATTCTTGTTCATTATTGTGGTTGACTATGTTCTACGCATGTCCTTAGATCATCATAATGATGATGGGGTGATGATAACTCCACCTACTGGCTCCAGAAGTCGAGGAAATCCTGCCAAGTACCTAACTGATCTAGACTTTGCTGATGACTTAGGAGTACTCTCAGAATCATTAGAGGGAGCCCAGCGGCTCCTCAGCTCATTAGAACATGCTGCTTCTAGTGTTGGTCTTTTTATTAACTCCAGAAAGACCAAAATTCTGACAGTTAACTTTGAAAGTCCTCAGCAAGTCTCTGATCGGATGAGCATAAGCTCAAAGGATGGTATGCTTGAGCATGTGGACGACTTCTGTTACCTGGGATCATGGATCCGGAAGTCAGGTGAGGACCTTCGAATACGTAAGGGAAAGGCATGGGCAGCCTTGAATAGGCTTTCCAGGATTTGGAAGTCACCTAGAATTAATCGGAAACTTAAGGTCCGATTATTTAGAGCAGCAGTAGTTCCAGTACTCCTCTACGGGAGTCCATGCTGGGCTCTAACTGCTGAGGACACCAAATCTCTGGATGGCACATTCACAAGAATGCTACGCCGGGTACATTGTGTCAAGTACAATGCACACATCTCCAACCAGACACTATATAACATTGGAGGTGTCTCATTGGTTCCCCCAAGCTTGACACTAGAACAAAATCGCCTCCGCTTTGCAGGACATTGCTTTCGCCGTGAGGACCAGCCAGTGCATAATCTTGTACTTTGGCAGCCTCATGGAGTAAATAAGCATGGTGGACAGCCCATGACTTTCTTGAGACGCATCTTAAAGGACACTGGCCTTAAAGATGCGGATGATCTAGCAAATGTGATGGGTGATAGGGAGTTGTGGCGGTGCAATTTTGTTGACAAGCCGGCACAGCATTCTTAAAAATGCAGCTGCAATGCAGCATGCCGATCCTAGTAGTAGTATGTATGTATGTAGAGATCACAGATGTATCTATCTGCTGATCTGTGTAGTACAGTAGTATAAGTATGCATGGCAACGGCAAGGCCATCCATAAATAAAAAAACAGGACAAGCGCAACCAGGCTAGTAAAGAAACGGGTACCGGTACTTTGTTGTCTGATACGCAGGTTCAATTCTCGAGGCATCATCATGTATGGTTTTTAGGACTGAGGGGTGGGCGTGGGGTTTCGGGTTAGCAATGCCATTTATAGAAAGGCTCCTTCTTAGGGGTCTTAACCTCGAATGATAAGTTAGTTTATTTTACCGAAAATAACTTATCTTTTATTGGCGCAATTGTAGGACTAATCCCATCACATGCGTACTTTTTAACCGGGTTGGTAGTGTACAAATATAGGAATCGCGTAATTTTTATGGAAATGAATATCTCATATCTCTCCAATCCAAACCACGTACGCGTTTTGACCTTACTGGGTCTCTTCAGCGTGGTGTCGGATTCGAACCTGGGACCTCGAGGTGGAAGCCGAGACAACCACTAGGCCACAGGTTCTTGAGATATGGAGGATAACGCGTACGTGGATTGGAGAGATATGAGATATTAATTTCAATAAAAATTAGTACAATAAACTTATCATTCGAAGTTAAGACCCTTAGTTCCCTTCCTATAAATGTGTAATACCAAGCACCTCGAAAAACACAGCTTGCCAACACATTGTTGCTATCAATAATATGTGCCTTAGCATACAAATTTACTTTGCTACCGGTACTTTACTTAACAACTTTACTTTGCTAATTTACTATGCCACGATTTTCCTGCATTAAGGAGAGTATCTTTCAGTCTTTCGCTTCCTCTTAGGCTTAGCTGCAGTCACTGTGTACTATGCAGGTATACTGTAGTACGTCTGATGTCTAGGATTTTTACTTAACTTGCTTTGTTGACAATGAATTAAATAATATTATTATAAATTAACATTTATAATGTTAATGCAATTAAAAAGAAATGCATATCATATGTATTTCTTATGACACTTATAAATAATACCAATACCAGCTCAGACAAAATTGATTTTTATATTATCATCGTTCAAAATATGTTAAACTCGCCTGATACCTGTCGATGTGAGAGTCAGTCTACGGAGGCTATTTATACATAAATCTAAAATCCTCATATATTATTTTTTAATTATTAGATTTCGTTGTGCTGGTGACTCTCCCGAACTGGACTTCCCTAGTTCATTAACCTCCACGGAACGGGCCTACATCCACAAACTCTGCCAAAACTTCGGGTTAAAGAGTAAAAGTAAAGGCCGTGGATTCTCCAGACACATAACCGTTCGCAAGAACGACTGCAGTTACCTGAGCGCCGCGGTGCTAATGTTACAACGGGCCTCGAGGGGCCAAGTGCAAGCATTACTGCAGCAGTATGCGGTGACCGCTCGCGAGATCACGGAACTGCAACCGCGCTCGGGGGCCGACGGAAGTCGCTTCCACGAGGGACCGGAAGTGGCGTCATTCAACCGGGACTCCCTGCGACAGACGGGGTCCCTCAGCAACGGGATCGCCCAGGTGCCCCCGCCCCGGGGCGCAAACCCGGAGACGGACGGCTCACGCGCGAAACTTGCGAGCGCGCCGATGGCCGAAATTCTAATGCGCGAGATTGGGGAGAACCGCGTCACGCTGGTCGCCGGGGATACCGGCTGCGGGAAGTCCACCCAGGTGCCGCAGTACCTGCTGGACTGCGCCAACCGCAGCGGGACCCGCTGTCGCGTGTTCAGCGCCCAGCCGCGACGGCTGTCCGCCATGTCGATAGCGGAACGCGTGGCTGCGGAACGCGGGGAACAGATCGGGCAGACGGTCGGCTATATGATCTGCTTGTCAAGCTGTTTGTGCCCCAAAACCTTGTTGACGTTCTGCACCTACGGGGTCCTACTGCGGACGCTGATTGCCGGCACCGAACCGCTCGTCACCGCCACCCACATTATTATCGACGAAGTCCACGAACGTCATCGCTTCTCGGACTTCCTCCTCGTCTCTCTCCGGGATCTGCTACACCGACTCCCCAACCTGAAACTCGTTCTCATGTCTGCGAATCTCGCTATCGACCTGTTTAAGTCCTACTTCTCGGGTTTCTCCGTTTCCGTGGTCGAACTGCGTCGGCAATCCTTCCCGATTCACGAGGTCCACCTCGAGGAGGTCCTCCAGTCCACCAGGCATCTCGACTCCGCGCTCCGGGCGGTGGACGCCGAACGCGCTCGGTTGGCGGCCCAGCGCGCCAATCTGGAACGATGGGGCGTCGACGTGGACGAACTGGACGAGTCGATGTCCGCGACGGCCGGGGTCGTCCCGATCTACTCCGGCTCGACGATGGATGACGGAGCGCGACAGATGATGGAGTCCGCGATATACCGGGTTTGGAATGAGGTAATTATATTATTCTGTAGTTGTCCAATATATTGAGATAATAAATTATTAACCGACCGAATCTTTTAAATTTTCTATCTTGAAAAACAAAAACATAAATATTTCGATATTAAACAAAAGGTAAATGTTAAACATATATCATCACTAAAAATCAAAATTTGTATGGTACAAAACAGATGTAAATGTTAAATGTATATATTTGTTTATTTACTCCAATACTTTTGGAAACGTTGATTAAAAGCACAAGTTAATGCAAAGTAAAAATTATCATTTAAAACTATTGTATATACTCTGTAGTCTTCAGAGTACGTAATTATATAAATAGGGAAAATCAACGTTAATGGCTGTCACAGTTCTCTACAACTTTGTAAACTCGGTTACATCATCCCCAGGGGGTCATGTATATTGTGTCTATGTCGACCTAGTCAAGGCTTTCGACAGCGTGAACAGAGGGCGTCTATGCTCGAAGTTGTCGCTTTTGGGAGTCAGTCGCCAATTCATCAAGGTTATATGGGCGCTCATAGCGGTAAATTATATAAGAATCTGCATCGGAGTTGTCATCACTGATCCAATAACCCAATTGGTAGGGGTGATCCAAGGTGACAAACTATCACCGCTCTTGTTCAGCCTATTTCTGGCCGACCTACCTGCAGCACTTGCAGGGATCGGTGTTCTGTTCCTCCTGTACGCAGATGACCTGACAATTTACGGCTCCTCCCTATCAGATGTCCAGTCAGCACTGGATAAGTTATCCGAATATTGCGACGAGAATGATTTAAGAGTGAACATAGGAAAAACCAAGGTAATGAAATTCCGTAGAGGGGTACGACTCTGCCGGGACGACAAGCTGTTCTATAAAGGCAACCAACTAGAATTTGTAAACAACTTTAGTTACCTCGGGGTGACGTTATCCACAAAGAATCTACCCACTGCGCATTATGAGCACTTATATCGGCGTGGGATATCATCCTGCATGCGTCTTGCTTTGACGGTCAACATGGGAGCTATCTCTCTGGAATCAGCACAGGCGCTATGGTCATTAGTGGTTTTCCCCGCAACCACTTACGGGTGCAATATATTCCGAGACAGGAATCAGGGCGAACCCACCCACGTAAGAAAAGTACGGGGCTTTTTATTTAAATTATGGTGCGGCATTGCAAAATATGCGTCCACAACCAATGTATTGAACGCGATAGATTACCCTGATTCAGCCCTGATAAATGTTAAATATCTAGCCGGCAATCGACGCAGAGTCGCATCTCAGTTTCTCTCGAATAGTTACCACCACAATCTGTGCACCAAGTCGAATTGCTGGAGACCCACAGATAACTGCCTTTGTAAATATTGTAACTCCACCGCCACTGACATCTCCCACGCCCCTGGTTGCGCCCATTTTAGTGAGCATCAACATCCACTCCATTTAGCTTTTTATTTAAATAATTTATAATTATATATGATATATATTTTATTACGTATTCTATATTTTATTTTATTTACCGTTACAAAGGTGTGTATTTTCCTATCTCTCTTATCCGTTGGATAATTAAACGCTAATTATTATTATTAATTTAATTTAATTTAATTTAAAATGAGTTTAAAAAGAGAGGGGGAGGGGGGGGGGGGTTGCCAGT
>JAUCBJ010006018.1:0-32628 GCA_032718475.1 Nemertoderma westbladi | reverse complement strand
AAAACTGAATATCTAATTTAACATGGTGCAACAAAATAAATGTATATCGTTTTTATTGTCAACTATACAGTACCGGTGATGTAATAATGTTCAATACCCGTTTTATAACATTTAATTTAAATTTACTATTCTATGTTGCAGTGCCTCATTGTGGTTCATTTTATATCTGATGATTTTAATTGAAGTTAATTAAAGAGTGTATGAAACTAAACTAAACTCAATATCATCCATCGCATCTTTGGATACATTATCTAATTTCATTGCGACTTCATCCAGTATAGATATACGAGATGCCAACAACATATTAACCTTTGCAGGGCTTTCCTTTAGAATCCTTCGGATATTATTAAGAAAACTTCCGACCACTGACAAATCATGTTCAAATTCATGTTCTTGTTCACTTTTATCAAAGTGACAATATCTACACACAACAGTGCCGCAATTATTGCAGTAATGTTGTTTAACTTTTCTGTGTGTTTGACAAATATTCGGGTCTACTTCCATAGAGGTGGCTGCACCACTCCCACTCCCGAGTGATGCTAAGGAAGTTATCACAATTTGTTCATCGTCATCGCATGTATGATATAATACACAACCTCTACATATTTCCGAATTACAAACGCAGCATGGTTTTGTACCTTTCGTCACCAAACAGCTTTCACACATTTTTGATTCCCTAACTGAATCAACCAACGAACTAACAACATTATTGGTCACTAGAGATTCTAAATGTTCCACTACCGTTATATTTCTGCACTGTGGACATTGTATAGTAACGCCCCGAGTACCTTGTTTAGAAATTTCTCCAATGCAATGGTAGCAATAAGTATGAGGGCAGGACAACAGCCTAGGTTTATAAAGAATCCTCAAACATATGGAACATTCCAACTCTTTCTCAAACTGCTCCATTTTCTAAACATTTAATCAATCTATCAAATTATACGTAACTAAACAAATAAACACGTTCATGGGGCCATCGCGCAGGACGAGGGTCAGTTATTAGATACAGATTAAAATTGAGCAATTCTATCCCAAAATCGGTACTTAAGAAATTTAAATAAATAATTAAGAAAATTTAACCAAACTTTTACTTAAAAAAAAACTTTTGCATTGGCAGCTTGGCATCGATGTCATAGAAGTCCACAGTCAAACTACTCAAAAAATTCAATGCATTCTTCAGTCATCGGGTCTCGCTCATCGGTTAGTCCAGTTTGCCCATAGCGCTAGCGCAGTAGCGATACCAAAAGTCGAGCCAAACACTGCGACAGACAGAGGCGGTGGCCTTGATGGCGAGTTGTTTGAGTACTGGTACAATTCCAAAAACGTTGCTGGGTATTGCAGTATTTGAGCTGTTGGGGTACCTAGTGCAGTAGTGGATACCGGAACATGGAATAAAGGTCAGCTGGTACAACCTGACAATATGCAGTCAGTCTTAAGTCCGCATAATTTCAAAACTTCCATGGTTGCCTTTGCCGATCCGATTGGTGGGTGGCGCCAACGACCTGGAGACGGTACCGGTAACTCTGTACCACTGTAACAGTACCGGTACCGTACTGTAAAACATATGTTTAATAAGATTAAGGTACCGTACCGGTACATGATATGGCTTAATAGTCGCGAATAACTGAATACTCTGAACTCTGCAATCTGGAAATGCTGGAATGGCTGAAGAAAGTGAAATAGGCCTACCACACTTTCCAAGGCCACATTATTAATTGCTGCTGCATTGTACCGGTATTGCTGAATTTCAAACCCACCTGATATATCCTGCAGTCTCCTAGCAACCAGCTGATGCCAAGCCTAATAATTTTTGGGTAAATAAATTTAATATAACTGCTAGACAGTTACAAACAGAACAACAGATCAACAGACACACCGATTTGAGTTAGTGGTACTGTACCTGTATGCTAAGCTCGCTTATGTTCGTCGCTCGCCCCACAACTTAAATTGACTATAATTTATATAAGGTTCTCCATGGTAATTATTACACTTTTTATTACTTTATTATTACACTTATTTAAGGTGGGGATCGCTACACGCGCAGTACAACTGGGTCAGGCCATTCCGTGAAGTCATTCGATATCATTGTCACCTGGTAATTGAACGACAACGCACTAGTTCCCTTTATTTCCTTATTTAGGTAGTAAAGTAAAACCAATGAGGTATATGGTGGACATGAGAGGGCGTAGCTATAGGGGGGTAGTAGACCTTGCCCCTGGGCTCCCACCAAAGAGACGCACAAATGGTTTGCAAATCTGTTACCGATCTAATAACAGTTAATAAAAACGATTGAATTTACTTAAAACTAAAGCTTTTGACTAAGACAAGTCAAAGGCAGTTTAAAAAGGCAGCTGCTTTTAATATTTTGTAAAATTAATGTATATAGCGAACTTAATCATTCATTTCAATGGGTTTATGAAAATTGTTAAATAATGGGGTGGAATTTTTGAATTTATATTACTTAAAAGTCTGTATACTGTAGGCCTACTAACTATACCCTCAACAAAGGCTAAAGAGCGATTTTTAGGCTTTTATTAAAAAAGGAACACCACACCATGGGGGGGCAGTATCGGTGGAGATACAGACAGTTGTTGTTTATGCCCCTGCAGTGTTTCGCATCGATTTATTCAAATGTATTAGATACCCAGGTAACAGTTAAATCTAAATAAGATATTATTATAGTAGGCCATATATATTATTATTGTTATACATAGCCCATCTATCCCATCATAGTAGACATGTACAGAACAACAAGAGTACCACAACAAATGAAAACAAATAAGTTGGTGCCAGTTCCCAAGAAGGGCAACCTAACACTCTATGGTTCTTTTCGGGGAATCTCATTGATCTCGATTGCTGCAAAGCTATACAATAGAATTCTATTAAATCGCATCAGGGTTCCCATTGAGAGACTGCTCCGTGGAAATCAGAATGGGTGTCGTAGAAGGATAATTGAAGAATTATCAAAAAGGAAAGACAAGCATCTGGCTGTTATCTTTGTTGACTTCTTCAAGGCCTTTGATTCAGTCTATCGCTCACGTAAGTTCAGCATACATTCATTATATGGGATTCCTGATGAAATTATTGCAGCAATCAGTACAACCAGTCATGGTCATAGAATCAGTCATGGTTCGACAACATTTGTGTCTACTGTTGATGGTGACACAGAACCATTTGAAGTATTATGGGGAGTCCTCCAAGGAGACACACTTGCGCCATTCTTGTTCATTCTTTGTGGTTGACTATGTTCTACGCATGTCCTTAGATCATCATAATGATGATGGGGTGATGGTAACTCCACCTACTGGCTCCAGAAGTCGAGGAAATCCTGCCAAGTACCTAACTGATCTAGACTTTGCTGATGACTTAGGA
The DNA here is from genome assembly GCA_032718475.1 of Nemertoderma westbladi. NCBI lineage: Eukaryota > Metazoa > Xenacoelomorpha > Nemertodermatida > Nemertodermatidae > Nemertoderma > Nemertoderma westbladi. The sequence continues at coordinate 29,256 of JAUCBJ010006018.1, read as the reverse complement.
GTACTCTCAGAATCACTAGAGGGAGCCCAACGGCTCCTCAGCTCATTAGAACAGGCTGCTTCTAGTGTTGGTCATTTTATTAATTCCAAAAAGACCAACATTTTGACAGTCAACTGCAAGTCCTCAGCAAGTCCCTGACCATATCAGCATAAGCTTGAAGGATGGGATGCTTGAGCATGTGGACGAATTCTGTTACCTGGGATCATGGATCGGGAAGTCAGGTGAGGACCTTCGCACACCAAAGGGAAAGGCATGGGCAGCTTTGAATTGAGTAGGCTTTCCAAGATTTTGAAGTCGCAGAAAATTAATCGGAAACTTAAGGTCCGATTATTTAGAGCAGCAGTAGTTCCAGTACTCCTTTGGGAGTCCATGCTGGGCTGTAACTGCTGAGGACACCAAATCTCTGGATGGCACATTCACAAGAATGCTACGCCGGGGTTCATTGTGTCAAGTACAATACCCACATCTCCAACCAGACACTATATAACATTGGAAGTGTATCTTAAAGGACACTGGCCTTGAAGATGCGGATGATCTAGCAAATTTCATGGGTGTTAGGGAGTTATGGTGGCGCAATTTTGTCGACAGGCCGGTACAGCATTCTTAAAATGCAGCTGCAATGCAGCATGCCGATCCTAGTAGTAGTATTATAGTACTGTAGGTGAAGATGGCTCACACAACCATAATATTCAATGTAGACCTCCATTTGTATTCCCCCCCCCCCCCCCCCCCCCCCCCCCCAGGAAGTCTTTAAACTCGGAACAGGTTTTATTTCATAAATACATATGTTATTTAACAAACAATGTTCTGTTGATTGAAATCCTTACAATTTTTCGTTTCCTTTAAATTAATTATTATTAAACTAATAAATATACAGGGTAATAATGGTATAAAATTAAAATTAAATTAAAATAAATGCTCCAATCTCTATTGGTAATGCAACAACAGTTCTTTAAACAATTTGTTATCTAGAGCATTGAAAAGTGAAACGCTTAGCATAATCATCATACAGTAATTGTAATTATCACGTACTGTACAATATATATTACCGCAATAATGCCTTACGTGATTTTGTGGCCAACTCATACATTTGATAAATATTGAAGTATTAATTAGCCATACTGTATAAGAGCTCTCTGAATGCACTTGGCACAATCATTGTATTTCAAACGATAGTCCTTGAGAGCCACCATTCAAGCCGGTATTATTATAACATGTTAAGTACATGGTACACCATTTTCGGACAACTCTTCAATTTATCACTCTCAGCGTTTCAAAATTGTTTGGTTTTGGCTAAAATTTGGCATATAGGTGCCTAAGATGCTATTCTACATGACAGGTCAGAAAAACAATTTATTTCGCTATTTAATATTAGTTAATACTAGTTAACAATAAAAAAAACTTGGTTGCGCTTAAAACCCTAAGGCTTTTACAGTTTTGAACCTAATCTCATGAAAAATTTTTTATATGATAGATCAAAGATGGGGCAATATAACTATCAGGTGAAATTTTGTGAAAATAATTCTGCACCGCTAGGTGGCGCTGCAAATTTATGCTAATTTTTAGGTTTGTTATAAATAATATTAAATTTTATTAACAAAGAATTTCGAAAAGTTGTCTGATACTTTTATGCAGGGTGTCTATCTAGACACCTACAGGAAGTTTCAGACTAATTACTCAAAAATTGTAGAAGTAGTAGGGTTTTGAAGTTGACAATTTAATAAAAAAAATATTTGGAGATAATCGACCTTTCATTATATTTAGTAATAGTAATTTCAATAGGGTTCCCTAATAGGAAATTTATATAACTTGAAAACTAAAAGAGCTATTAAATAGCGGTTTTCAGATTTGGAAACACCATTCAATGGTGCATTATAATAGACCATAAAAAAATTTCGACATATTTTGGACCAAAATGGTGTACCCCCCCCCCCCCCCCCCCCCCCTTAATGTTATGTTAAGTGGGGCGAGCCACGAAGTGAGCGAAGGCTTAGCGCGTTGTGGGTACCATTCGAGTTGTCTGTCGTACAGTGTAGGCCTAGTCGTCTGTCGTTGTCTAATTTTTGATCGCTAAATAAATAACTTGTTCCCATAGTCACAGCCCCAAAGCACCAAGTTGACTCGTGTCTGATGGTTTAGCCTTTTATATACAGTATGTAGTAGGCCTACAGTACTAAACCTTGGATATTGTTATAGACTGCTTTCAGCTCACCGTAGTAATTATCAGCGTGCTGGAAAGGGATATAACTATGTAACCTACTGTATATTGATAATATAATATTATGGTGTTCAACCCAAAACTTGTACAACTGTACATAACAATATAAAGATAGATTTAAGGTATTCTAAATAGCAATCTCACATAATTGTGATTCATGGAGAAAGATATAAATGTGCGAATGGTTAAATTCAGTCCAGGTAGGAAATGGGAGTTAATTTAAGGTAGGCCCCCTAGTCTAGATTGATTGTAATGGTAAAATATGGCTAAAACTAAAACAAATATTAACCGAAAGTGAAAGTAAAACGAATATTAAACGAAAGTGAAAGTAAAACTATTAATAAAATGAAAGTGAAAGTAAAACTATTAATAAAATGAAAGTGAAAGTAAAACTAAATCTAAACGAAAGTGAAAGTAAAACTGAAATTGAAATGAAAGTGAAAGTGAAAGTAAAACTGAAATTGAAATGAAAGTGAAAGTAAAACTAATAATAAAATGAAAGTGAAAGTAAAACTAAATCTAAACACGAAAGTGAAAGTAAATTTAGAATTTTTTAAAATTGTATTTGTTTTGAAAATTTAAACGAAATTTAAAACGCAAAAAGTGATAAATAAAATGTAGACAAGCCGTTCCTTACAGGAATATTGATCCGTGAATAACCAATCAGCTCAAGGATCAATATTCCTGTTTTCATACAGGAATTGTTGATCTCCCCAGGTCGAAGGAAAAACTAAAATAAACATTATGCTGTATAATTGTCCAGAATTTTATGGCGGTTCCAAATCCGAAAGCGGCTTTGGCTTGACTGTATCTTTTTTCGTTTTCGAGTTACTGCTGATATAACGACTCGATGTTGACATTTTTTCAAATAAATTGAGATACTACTTTGAGACAGCCGACCACCGACAGCAGACAACCGATTCGGTTCAACCGACCGCCGACAGCAGAAACCAGACAGGGTTCAACCGACAGTCGACAACAGATAGGGTTCAACCGACAGCAGACAACCGACAGGATTCGACAGACAGCAGACTACCGACAGTAGTCAACCGACAGTAGACAACCGACAGCAGACAACCGAAGGCAGACAACCGACAGGGGACAACCGACAGGGCTCAACCGACAGCAGACAACCGTCAGGGCTCAACTGACAGCAGACAACGACAGCACACAACCGACAGGGGACAACTGACAGCCAACAACCGACAGCCAGCTTTTAGCTTTTGTGATAGGGGTCCACAACTTCGCTTTCGTCTCATAAAACCAATTCCATTCGATTCAGCGCCTCAGAATTAGTCAGAAAAAATATTTTAATAGTATTCAGAGAGTTTATAATTTTTGAAATATTGAAATATCTTGTATTTTTTTTACAATTTTTTCGAGATACTAAATTTTCACATTATAACTTTATCTGCTTAGTCAATTTTTCATCAAACGCCCCAATTTTGATCTCATTTTCAATAGTATCTACATCATTGTCCAGAATAGGGTATTTCTTTTCACTTCTATGGGGCTTTCTATTATTCCTACCTGTCCCAAATACGTTGTGTAATGATTTCCAACCTGTCCAATATAGGGGCATCCAATCAATCATCATATGAGCCATCTCCTCGTCATCGGACCAATACCAACATTACTAAAGTTAGGCATCTCCCTTATTGGCTATATAAAGGTTAATGGTAAATACCACTGTTATATAATCCAAGTGTCCACTACGAATCCGGGGCTCATTATAACAACCAATACTGGACAGAGCAAAGTATTTGGGACAAGAGCTGGTTGAGGTATATGTACTGTATAGTGGAATTTCCCATTCTAAATAAGGGCATTTGGAATACTTGTTCCCTAGTTATGGTTAAAGATATACTGTGGGTGCCTTGCAAATGGCCTGTAAGACTGTGATGCATTATAGGCTATAGTGTCATCATAGTCACGTTATTTAATTTCATGTTGTGCAATTTATTCATATTGTGCAATTTATATTTTTTTTATTCATTGTGCAATTTATTCATGTGGTGCAATTTATTCACTTAGAATAAATCTAAATACATTTGTATAATAATAATTAAATGACAATCAAATTAGTGATATCGCAACCTCCTCCCCCAGACTCAACTTCATCCCAAATAGTCCTTAATAAGTCTTAAATTTGACTCAAATAGGTTGTTAGTGTCCCATATAGGGTGTTTGTGTCCCACACAGAATGTTTTTGTACCAAATAGCATGTAACTTTCTCAAAATGAATTTACGGTTAATATATATAATGGAAATACTCAAAAGAAAATAGAATCCACTATCATAGCTTTAATTTAAATTTGTCCCAAATAGGTTGTTTATGTCCCATATAGGGTGTTTGTGTCCCGTATATGGTGTGAAGTGCTTATAATGATTTCAAATAGTTTGAAATGTAATGGAATACTCAAAATACTATAGAATTCACTATCATAGCTTTCATTTAAATTTGTCCCAAATAGGTTGTTTTTGTCCCATATAGGGTGTTTGTGTCCCAAATAGCGTGTGACTTTCTCAAAATGATTTTACATAGTTTATAAATATAATGGAATACTCAAAAGAAAATATAATTCACTATCATTTCTTTAATTTAAATTTGTCCCAAATAGGCTGTTTGTGTCCTGTATAGGGTGTTTCTGTCCTGAATAGGGTGTACATTTCTTATAATGATTTTAAGTAGTTTCTAAATGTAATGGAATACTCAAAAGAATATGGAATTCACTATCAAAGCGTTAATTTAAATTTGTTTTACCCAAATATGTTGTTTGTGTCCCCTATTAGGTGTTTGTGTCCCATATAGGGTTTTTGTGTCCCATATAGCGTGTGACTTTCTCAAAATGAGTTTAAATAGTTTCTGAATCTCATGGAATCCTCAAAAGAATATAGAATTCACTACCATAGCTTTAATTTCAATTTGTCCCAAATAGGTTGTTTTTGTCCGATATAGGGTGTTTGTGTCCCGTATAGGGTGTTTGTGTCCCTAATAGCGTGTGACTTTCTCAAAATGATTTTTAATAGTTTCTAAATCTCATGGAATACTCAAAAGAATATAGAATTCACTATCATAGCTTTGATTTCAATTTGTCCCAAATAGGTTGTTTTTGTCCCATATAGGGTGTTTTTGTCCTGTATAGGGTAGGGTGTATATTGCTTATAATGATTTCAAATAGTTTCTAAATGTAAGGGAATACTCAAAAGAATGTAGAATTCACTACCATAGCTTTAATTTCAATTTGTCCCAAATATGTTGTTTGTGTCCCATATTAGGTGTTTGTGTCCCATATAGGGTGTGTATTGCTTATAATGATTTCAAATAGTTTATAAATATATTGGAATACTCAAAATAAAATATAATTCAATATCATAGCTTTAATTTAAATTTTTCACAAATAGGTTGTTTATGTCGCATATACAGTAGGATGTTTGTGACCCATATACAGTAGGGTGTTTGTTTCCCAAATAGCGTGTGACTTTCTCAAAATGATTTTACATAGTTTATAAAGGAAAAAATATTCAAACACCAATACACAAAAACTCTATATGGGAAACAAACACCCTATATGGGACATAAACAACCTATTTGGGACAAATTTAAATGAAAGCTATGATACTGAATTCTATATTACTTTGAGTATTCCATTACATTTAGAAAATATTTAAAGTCATTTTGAGAAAGTCACACGCTATTTTGGACACAAACACCCTATACGGGACACAAACATCCTATATGGGACAAAAACAACCTATTTGGGAAAAATTGAAATTAAAGCTATGATAGTGAATTCTATATTCTTTTGAGTATTCCATTACATTTCGAAACTATTTGAAATCATTATAAGCACTTCACACCCTATACGGGACACAAACACCCTATATGGGACACAAACAACCTATTTGGGTCAAATTTAAATTAAAGCTATGATAGTGGATTCTATTTTCTTTTGAGTATTTACATTATATTTATAAACTATGTAAAATCATTTTGAGAAAGTCATACGCTATTTGGCACACAAACACCCTATATGGGACAAAAACATCCTATTTGGGACAAATTTAAATTAAAGCTATGATAGTGAATTATATTTTCTTTTGAGTATTCCATTATATTTAGAAACTATTTAGAATCATTTTGAGAAAGTCACACGCTATTTGGGACACATTTTGCTGCACGGGCTAACTGCATACCGAAATCTTATATTTTGTCAGAGAATCATTTATTTTCATTGCGTATAACATTTATGCCTGATTGGTGTTGTATAACTTCATGAACCTTGTTTACATGTTGCCTAGCAGCAGTTGTGGTATTGCTGAACTCTCATTGGTAACTACCGGAGCAAGCATTCTTGCGTCTTATTGGCTGTTCTATTCTTACAACATTACTGTGCCTTTATATAGTCGATGTGCATCCCATTACTTTAGGCATAACCTTTACATCAATTTTACCGCCAGAACGAGTCATGTTAATTGCAGGACTCGTAGTATTTCACCTTGTTGTTCGCATAACATCTTATTGTGCATAGTATCTTGTTGTGCACTAGATACTTGTTGCATGCATCTTGTTGCCTTATTATTAATTACTACTATTGCATTGCTGTTGTTAATGAATATACAGGACCAGAGATCAAACCAACTCGATTTCCACATGGTTAGTGCAGATTGCGCCCTGTCTGTAATAGATTCGGTTCATTTTAGTGCAAGTGTGTGTGTCCATAGTACTGCAATATTATTCCCCAACTAGTAAATATCATCTACTAATATTATGCAGGCAACATGCAGGATTACCACGCACTGAGTAAACATAGTGTCCTACCTGTCATATATATAAGTCATACGTACATTTACTCGCCAACAACACAATATAACGGAACGGTTTGCACGTAACTATCACCCCCTTTGAAGCAGTTTGTTAGCCCCGAGGGTTTATACTTACAGTAATTAATTCTACATCCAGTTAGATATATATATTAGATAATATATATATACCCCCATACTTTCGTGAGTGTTCCAGCTGTGTGGCAGGTACCCCAAGGCACTAGATAACACTCATAAGAATTACAGAAAGACTCGTTCTAGGGTTTGTAGGTCAGCCTCCCGTAAAAGCTTTGACAACACAAACACACTATATGGGACACAAACACCCTATATGGGACACAAACAACCTATTTGGGATAAATTTAAACGAAAGCTATGATAGTGAATTCTATATTCTTTTGAGTATTCCATTACATTTCGAAACTATTTGAAATCATTATAAGCACTTCACACCCTATACGGTACACAAACACCCTATATGGGACACAAACAACCTATTTGAGTCAAATTTAAGACTTATTACGGACTCTTTGGGATGAAGTTGAGTCTTGGGGGAGGAGGTTGGGATATCACTAATTTGATTGTCATTTAATTATTATTATACGAATGTATTTAGATTTATTATAAGTGAATAAATTGCACCACATGAATAAATTGTACAATGAAAAAATTGCACAACATGAATAAATTGCACAATATGAATAAATTGCACAACATGAAATGAAATAACGTGACTATGATGACACTATAGCCTATAATGCACACAGTCTTACAGGCCATTTGCAAGGCACCCACAGTATATCTTTAACCATAACTAGGGAACAAGTATTCCAAATGCTCTTAATTAGAATGGGAATTTCCACTGTACATATACCTCAACCAGCTCTTGTCCAAAATACGTTGCTCTGACCAGTACAGGTTGTTATAATGAGCCCCGGATTCGTAGCTGACACTTGGATTATATATCAGTGGAATTTTCCATTAACCTTTACATTATATAGCCAATAAGGGAGATGCCTAACTTTAGGAATGTTGGTATTGGTCCGATGACGAGGAGTTGGCTCATATGATGATTTGATTGGATGCCCCTATATTGGGCAGTTTGGAAATCATTACACAACGTATTTGGGACAGGTAGGAATAATAGAAAGCCCCATAGAATTGAAGGGAAACACCCTATTCTGGACAATGATGTAGACACTACTCCTCATTTTGATGACTTCCGTATTACCCACCAAAGTTAAGCTTTTTGAGTAAACTGAAATATCTATTGACCGTTTATTTCCACAATATTTTTGAAAAATTACTTCTTTTGAGGTCATTGACCTCAAAATTTTCAAAAAGTTGAATAAAATTAAAAAAAACTAACTTTTGTACATAAAAAGCATAACATTTATGAAATTTGATGCTCTGAATCCGAATATGTTGGTTTCGAACAATTTTAAGTCGATGCTAAGGAGTAGATACGTTTTTTTTTTCAAAAAACCAGAAAGTTCCAGTGGTCGCCGCTAGAGGGTATCTGAATTTTTTTTTTTTTCAAAAATAAAAATGTTGCTTCAACTTGTTGGTGTGAAAGTACGTTAAAATACAACTTCCTCATTTTGTCTAATTCGTGATTATATTCTGCCTGTCTCTGGGGGGTACCTCAGACTTTATTACTATCCAGGGAGCAAAGGAGCAGGTTACAGAGGCGTGTTGAGGGAACCAAAACAATAAACGAAAGTTAACACATGTTACAATATTATTATGCAGGTCTTAATAATTGGCACTTGAGTCTTTGGAAATATCAAATATTCCTGTATGAAAACAGTTGATTGAGTGAGTGAGCTGATTGGTTAATTCACGGATCAATATTCCAATGGAATGGCTTCTAAAATGTAGTGCTCTAATGGGCCACCATCATAGCCTACTATATTACAGGCCTTGCCAACGTGCAGATACAATTCTGACTTGGCGGCCGAGTTGGGCTTGGAACCAGACTCCGCAATCAGCCAGTAGGCCTACAGCCAGACAGCAATACCTGAATTCAGCAATCGAGCCTACACTACCTACAGACCTAGGTGCAGGAGGTGTGTTCCGTGTCTTACTTGTATCATGTACTGTACTGGTACTCCCTTTTGAGAAGTTTTAGATAAGTTTTAGGCTACTTGTGCCTTTGCGCCGAAATTCTTCGATGCAGTATTACGACCGGTGTCGGAAGCGGAAGCCATCGCAAAGATGTGCTGCGCCGGCTGGCCGGCGCTAAAATTTAGAACTAATTAAAACTACCAATTAGAATTAATACTATAGGCCTAAGTCTACCGGTATTAGGCCTACTTGGTGCTTGGGTGCTTGGATATCGATATGCCTCGGAAGTTCTGCGTGCCAGAATGTCGGTCAAACTATAAAAACGCCACACCATGCAGCGTTTTCCGTATTCCAGGGGAGGAGCCCTATCAGCCTATAGATCGTCATGGATTTCCGTATTATCAAAAGTGCGTGCTAATTTGCATGTGACTAAACAAACCGTTGTTTGTGAACTCCACTGGCCTGAAAACTATGAAAAGCGCCGTGCTTATCGCTCAATTAAAATGATTCCAGCAGATCCACCGTTTGTGTGGCCAAACATCGCTCCAAGTTGTACGCCCACGCCCACCCACGCTAACAACCGTCCCCGCAACCGTAAACTCGTTGCATCTATGCGATCATTACAGCCGGAGCCGGACGAGTTACCCCAGTTTCTGCAAGGGGATATTGTGACTTATGGATTAATTCACTCAACAGCTGCCGATAAATTTAACTGTTTCGAAAATCTTATCGTCTATGAGTACAATGATGCTGATGGATGCAATGGGAACAATATGACGACTATATTGCAATCGTTCGGTTCGTCGCCAAAATTTATGATGAAGATAAAGACATCGCAAATTCTATTGAAAGACAGGATGTTTCTGCTATGCTCCGTGTGTTTTGTGATGAAACTGTTGTTGCTCTTCGTACTCACGTTGATCCCACTGATAATGATAAAGAAACCGCAACTTTCATTGAGAAGTTCGTTTGCGCATTTAATATACTTAACATTTGCAATCGCAGTGAGGACCAGCACTTAAACGACTCACTGCGCCAACCATTTACAGACTCAAATGACCCACGACTCTCCCAGTTACTGATGCTGGCTAACCAAATCGACTCAATGGATTGCAAAAATGGCAACCTTTGCTGTCATACTTTTACTATTGATACTGCTAAGGCCATCTCTCATACATTTCGTGGCGCCATTGTCTCAACAATGTACAGTGGTCAGTTTACCACCGATCCCCTGGAAAAGGCGTTTGGACGGATCCGACAGTCAGCAGGCGGTACTTATGTATTTCATATCTGCAGTCCAGGCAATGCAATATTACTCTATACAAAAGACCAAATTAAGAACTGCATTGGATCAAGATTTTCTAGATTTTCAATCAACTAGCGGAGCTCATAAATGTGATAACTGTGCTTTCATGCTAACCGAAGAGGACGCTGCAGTATTCGATTCCTTGTCAGCCCTTGAGGTTGACGAGTTGGCCTTCGACACAAAGTCTGCTTTGCTATATGTTGCTGGTTATATACAGCGTTATATTCCCAACGATGATGACGATGACACATACTTTTATGCAATGCAGTTTGGCGGCTTTCTTGGTGAACTAAATCGAGGGAAATTGGTTACACCATCCGATACCTTTGTCCAGTTTACATTCTTTGCTTACATCATGTTTATTAGTTTACAAGCACAGACTATGTCGTTTTAGTTCAACCAATATTTTTGAAATAATTGCGGATAGTTATTTCGCCCAAGTCGTGCTAAAGGTGTGCTGTACCAGACTGTGCAACATATTTCTTAATAATTACAGTGTATTAGTCACCCCTACAAGCTCTAATGAAACATCAATTAAAGCAATCAAGTTGTGCTAATGATATGTTTTTCAATTAAAGCAATCAAGTTGTGCTAATGATATGTTTTTCAATTAAAGCAATCAAGTTGTGCTAATGATATGTTTTATTTATTGCCATACAGTAAAGTTAATTACGTTAAGTGTGAAGTTATCAGGCTAAGTATAAAGTAATACCATAAGTGTAAAGTTATCACCCTAAATTTCAAGTGCTGCATAACAATGAAAATTTATAATAAATTTTTATTCTAGGGAAGCAATGGATGTGATTTTTAAATAAGACCAATTTCAATTAATTTATAATCCAGCAGATTAACAGACAAACTGTAATCAATGACATAAAGTTTAATTAAAGTTTCATAACGTATGCATGCATCCTACGGAAAAAGTATTTAGTGCATAGTTATCAGGTTTTGTGATGATGACACCACCACTAATAGTATAGGTAGGTTATTACAGGTCGGCCGCCAAGTCAGAATCGTACCTGCACGTTGGCACGGCCTGTAATATAGTAGGCTATGGCCACCATACACCAGACTGCCAGAGTCATGTCAAGGCAAGGCAGTAACAGATTACAGGATTACCTGATTACCTGATTACTGCTTGAGCCTACACAGTAGTGTGTAGGCTGACTGGTGTAGGCCTAACATCTTGCAGTGTTGTGTCTGTGCTGAGCTGCTGAGCGAGCAGCTGCTGCACTTGGAACTTGTTACTGTCAACTGTCAGACTGTGGCAGTATGGCTGTATGGTACCGGTATCTCTTTCAGTTTCAGTCAGCTGGTCAGGCAGCTGGCTGCAGGCTGGCTGGTCGGTCGACTGTCGGTGTCGGTGGTCAGTCATCATGACAGCATGATATAACATTATACAATAAGTACTGCAGAATCTGCAGTAGGCCTACTGCAACAGTGCAACTGCTGTACTGGCAGACTGGTATAGGCTGATCTGCTGATAGGCATGCTTAACTAGCTGACTACTGCCTGACTGCCAGGTTGGAATTCATGCATGAGCGCGCAGGTACGCTTTGTTGTTTTGAAATCACCGCGCACCTGAAATTGGCTCGTCGCGCACCTCATCATATGTCATAATCCAAACAAAATCGCGCAGCTCATGTCATGCATATCTCAAAAAATCGCACAGTTCATAAGAACAATTTTACATTCCTATTTTACAAGTTTGAGCGTTTTAAGCTTATCTTTACGTCTGTCTGTCTGTACGTTGAATCTAGGCTTACATAATAAATGTAATTTTTGCAACATCAAAATTGTTAATATTAAAAAATATTTTTTTAATCCACTACTATGGTGGCCCATCGGGCTCACTGCTTTTATAACAGAAAATATTATTTTAGATTACAAACAAAACATGTACCGGTAATTTCAAAAAAACGAATATTGAAATAGGTACCAGTCTGCCAATAATACTTTGTATAGGCCTACCTAACAATTAGGCTTAAACATACAGTTGGCTTATAATTAAGTCATACTTATAATACATTGTTACTTTCTGACTTTACCTGTTTACTAACGTAACATCGGCATAGCATAGACCTAATAACAATAGAACAATAGAGTACTGTAGTTAAAATAAATAGACAAATTCAGCTCCGGTTGCCGGTATTACAGTATTATGGTGAAGTGATTTGACTGTTTGAAGAATTGGAAATGAGAAACTAATGCGAGCGCAGCGAGCGAAATTTTTTTGTGTATTTTCGTGATTTCAATTAATTTGTGGTGCGCATCAGAGGCAGAGCTGCGCGCTGAGGCGCAACGCGCACCTGTCTCACACCCGAACCTGGCCTCCAGGTTGGAATTCATGGTGCAAAACTCGGACGCGTACCTGCGCGAATGACCGCAAACCAGATGCGCGTTGCGCGTTTGGGTGAGACAGGTGCGCGTTCGGGTGAGAGAGGTGCGCGTTGCGCCTCAGCGCGCAGCTCTGCCTCTGATGCGCACCACAAATTAATTGAAATCACGAAAATACACAAAAAAATTTCGCTCGCTGCGCTCGCATTAGTTTCTCATTTCCAATTCTTCAAACAGTCAAATCACTTCACCATAATACTCTAATACCGGCAACCGGAGCTGAATTTGTCTATTTATTTTAACTACAGTACTCTATTGTTGTATTGTTATTAGGTCTATGCTATGCCGATGTTACGTTAGTAAACAGGTAAAGTCAGAAAGTAACAATGTATTATAAGTATGACTTAATTATAAGCCAACTGTATGTTTAAGCCTAATTGTTAGGTAGGCCTATACAAAGTATTATTGGCAGTGGCAGATTGGTACCTATTTCAATATTCGTTTTTTTGAAATTACCGGTACATGTTTTGTTTGTAATCTAAAATAATATTTTCTGTTATAAAAGCAGTGAGCCTGATGGGCCACCATAGTCTGATAGTAGTGGATTAAAAAAATATTTTTTAATATTAACAATTTTGATGTTGCAAAAATTACATTTATTATGTAAGCCTAGATTCAACGTACAGACAGACAGACAGACGTAAAGATAAGCTTAAAACGCTCAAACTTGTAAAATAGGAATGTAAAATTGTTCTTATGAACTGTGCGATTTTTTGAGATATGCATGACATGAGCTGCGCGATTTTGTTTGGATTATGACATATGATGAGGTGCGCGACGAGCCAATTTCAGGTGCGCGGTGATTTCAAAACAACATAGCGTACCTGCGCGCTCATGCATGAATTCCAACCTGGCCTGGCCTGACTGCATACTGCTGTACTGGACTAGATTTGAAATTACTGCAGTAGGCCTACCGGTACTGGTACTGCCAGACGACTGTACTGTCTGTGTCACTGTGTCTGAGTGGCTCATTGCTCAGTCAGTCTGTTGCTGCATCTGTGCATTGGCACTCTGGCACTTGGTAGATTGGGCAGATAACAGGCAGACAGCAGACAGGATAATAATCAGATAATACCTGAATAGGCCTACAGCCACAAGTACAACTATTTCTGTATTTCAGTATTTAGGCTATATCCCAACGAACATCGCTTCGATAGGCCTAAATTTCTGCATTCTGCAGTAAAGACAGATAGAATCTGACAATGCCAGTTGTAACAGAGGTTTCCATTGGTGGGAATGATTCGCTCATCAACAAATCTATGGATAGAAGGGAAATAATGATAAGTGAGCAACTAAAGAAAGCAGTTCAAATAGCTCTTGATAGGTGAGTTCTGGAGTTAAAGCAGTAAAGAGTTAATGCTGTAACAGTGTAATGCTTAGCTTAGCAATTCAGCAATTACGGTACTGAATTAGGCATGTTAGGGGTTCACTAGGGCAGTAGGGGAATCGACCAAAAAATGTCTTACCACTGAGCCTCAAATGAAATGTGATATCTCAATTAGGCAGTTAGGTGTTAGGGGCCTAACAGCCTAACTGCATACCAGGCTGCAAGCAAACCACCACTCTGCCACTGAACCTCGCACAACACACAACGCCTGCACACAATTTTTCAGCAGCGCAATAGGCCTATCTGACAATATACCGCGCATGGACTGAAAAACGCCCACACCAAGCTGAAAAACAATTCAATTCACACAAACATACGACAGTACGACTGTACGACAGTACGAATAAGTAAATATTAAATAAATCAAAAAAAGTACCGGTACTACGTACTATTTATTAACGTAGGCCTAAAGAAATAAAAAAATAAATTTAAGCAATGCAAAATGAAAAAAAAAACGTGAGCGAAATTTTTCATTTTAAAAATGTAAAATGAAAATTGTATTAGGCCTAATGAATTTTCTAATAAATTTTTATATGTAGCATGTAGGTCAGTAGGTTTAAAATGAAAAAAACAGCGACATTTTTTTATTTTAGGCCTAACAATGCAAAATGGAAAAGAAACGCGAGTGAAATTTTTTATGGCTAATTATTTTTCTCATTAAATTGCAGTTTTGCACACACTTTATAACTTTTTTTACACCCCATCCGCATACTTGACTTTTATTATTTTGCACAGATTACCGCGCACTTTTGGTGTTTTTCACACAATTCCGCGCAATTTTATTTCAATTCCGCGCACTTTTACCGCACACTATATCAAAACCGCGCACAACGCGTTGCGATTTTTGCACTCCATTTGCAGCCTGGCCTGCATAACGGTTAGGCAGACTCAGCAGACTAGACTGATTACATGGTTGGGCTTGGGGTTATGGTAGCAGTTTAGGTATTTCAGTATTCAGGTATTGGCACTTGCCAGCTTGCCCTTTTACCAACTATCAGCTGTACAGTATGCCTGGTATGCAGCCTGCATAATGCAGGTATGGTAGGCTACCAGGCTACTTGTGCAAATTTGAACTGGCTTACTGGGGGATTTCACATTCACACCAGCAGACCAGAGGCGCCATTCTTTGAAAGATTTTTCTTTTCAAATTCACCCGTAGCCCGTAGGCTATCCCATTCCCACAGAAATACTGATTATTTTCCCCAAATAGTAAATTTACCAGTCTTCCACAGAAAATACTCTGTTTTTTCCAATTTTCGCGATGTTTCCTGGAATAATAAACGGGATTAAAAGAATAACAAATTTTTGAGAGAAAAAATAGGCCTATTTTTAATTATTTTTCTTTACGTCTCGTTAATACAGTAATAAACGTTGCTGTATGTATGTACAGATCACAGATGTATCTATCTGCTGATCTGTGTAGTATAAGTATGCATGGCAACGGCAAGGCCATCCATAAATAAAAAAACAGGACAAGCGCAACGAGGCTAGTAAAGAAACGGGTACCGGTACTTTGTTGTCTGATACGCAGGTTCAATTCTCGAGGCATCATCATGTTTAGTTTTTAGGACTGAGGGGTGGGCGTGGGGTTTCGGGTTAGCAATGCCATTTATAGAAAGGCTCCTTCCTAGGGGTCTTAACCTCGAATGATAAGTTTATTTTACCGAAAATAACTTATCTTTTATTGGCGCAATTGTAGGACTAATCCCATCACATGCGTACCTTTTAACCGGGTTGGTAGTGTACAAATATAGGAATCGCGTAATTTTTATTGAAATTAATATCTCATATCTCTCCAAACCACGTACGCGTTTCGACCTTACTGGGTCTCTTCAGCGTGGTGTCGGATTCGAACCTGGGACCTCGAGGTGGAAGCCGAGAAAACCACTAGGCCACAGGTTCTTGAGATATGGAGGATAACGCGTACGTGGATTGGAGAGATATGAGATATTAATTTCAATAAAAATTAGTACAATAAACTTATCATTCGAAGTTAAGACCCTTAGATCCCTTCCTATAAATGTGTAATACCAAACCTGCAAACACCTCGAAAAACACAGCTTGCCAACACATTGTTGCTATCAATAATATGTGCCTTAGCATACAAATTTACTTTGCTACCGGTACTTTACTTAACAACTTTACTTTGCTAATTTACTATGCCACGATTTTCCTGCATTAAGGAGAGTATCTTTCAGTCTTTCGCTTCCTCTTAGGCTTAGCTGCAGTCACTGTGTAGTGTACTATGCACGTATACTGTAGTACGTCTGATGTCTGATGTCTAGGATTTTTACTTAACTTGCTTTGTTGACAATGAATTAAATAATATTATTATAAATTAACATTTCTAATGTTAATGCAATTCAAAAGAAATGCATTTCATATGTATTTCTTATGACACTTATAAATAATACCAATACCAACTCAGACAAAATTTATTTTTATATTATCATCGTTCAAAATATGTTAAACTCGCCTGATACCTGTCGATGTGAGAGTCAGTCTACGTAGGCTATTTATACATAAATCTAAAATCCTCATTTATTATTTTTTAATTATTAGATTTCGTTGTGCTGGTGACTCTCCCGAACTGGACTTCCCTAGTTCATTAACCTCCACGGAACGGGCCTACATCCACAAACTCTGCCAAAACTTCGGGTTAAAGAGTAAAAGTAAAGGCCGTGGATTCTCCAGACACATAACCGTTCGCAAGAACGACTGCAGTTACCTGAGCGCCGCGGTGCTAATGTTACAACGGGCCTCGAGGGGCCAAGTGCAAGCATTACTGCAGCAGTATGCGGTGACCGCTCGCGAGATCACGGAACTGCAACCGCGCTCGGGGGCCGACGGAAGTCGCTTCCACGAGGGACCGGAAGTGGCGTCATTCAACCGGGACTCCCTGCGACAGACGGGGTCCCTCAGCAACGGGATCGCCCAGGTGCCCCCGCCCCGGGGCGCAAACCCGGAGACGGACGGCTCACGCGCGAAACTTGCGAGCGCGCCGATGGCCGAAATTCTAATGCGCGAGATCGGGGAGAACCGCGTCACGCTGGTCGCCGGGGATACCGGCTGCGGGAAGTCCACCCAGGTGCCGCAGTACCTGCTGGACTGCGCCAACCGCAGCGGGGCCCGCTGTCGCGTGTTCAGCGCCCAGCCGCGACGGCTGTCCGCCATGTCGATAGCGGAACGCGTGGCTGCGGAACGCGGGGAACAGATCGGGCAGACGGTCGGCTATATGATCTGCTTGTCCAGCTGTTTGTGCCCCAAAACCTTGTTGACGTTCTGCACCTACGGGGTCCTACTGCGGACGCTGATTGCCGGCACCGAACCGCTCGTCACCGCGACCCACATTATTATCGACGAAGTCCACGAACGTCATCGCTTCTCGGACTTCCTCCTCGTCTCCCTCCGTGATCTGCTACACCGACTCCCCAACCTGAAACTCGTTCTCATGTCTGCGAATCTCGCTATCGACCTGTTTAAGTCCTACTTCTCGGGTTTCTCCGTGTCCGTGGTCGAATTGCGTCGGCAATCCTTCCCGATTCACGAGGTCCACCTCGAGGAGATCCTCCAATCCACCGGGCATCTCGACTCCGCGCTCCGGGCGGTGGACGCCGAACGCGCTCGGTTGGCGGCCCAGCGCGCCAATCTGGAACGATGGGGCGTCGACGTGGACGAACTGGACGAGTCGATGTCCGCGACGGCCGGGGTCGTCCCGATCTACTCCGGCTCGACGATGGATGACGGAGCGCGACAGATGATGGAGTCCGCGATATACCGGGTTTGGAATGAGGTAATTATATTATTCTGTAGTTGTCCAATATATTGAGATAATAAATTATTAACCGACCGAATCTTTTAAATTTTCTATCTTGAAAAACAAAAACATAAATATTTCGATATTAAACAAAAGGTAAATGTTAAACATATATATATCATCACTAAAAATCAAAATTTGTATGGTACAAAACAGATGTAAATGTTAAATGTATATATTTGTTTATTTACTCCAATACTTTTGGAAACGTTGATTAAAAGCACAAGTTAATGCAAAGTAAAAATTATCATTTAAAACTATGGTATATACTCTGTAGTCTTCAGAGTACGTAATATATAAATATTATTTAATTTAAAATGTGTTTAAAAAGAGAGGGGGTGGGGGGGGGGGGGGGGGGGGGGGGGGGGATGCCAGTTAATTTGAATCGTTATTGTTCATCCCAAAGTCCTTTTATTAGGATTAAATATATTCTCTATTTTTTTTGCTGCTGCTATAAGTTGTTATAGGATATTCTAGTTCGGTTGTTTGAAATATTTTATGACAAAAACAAACAGTTCGGATGTTATTATTCAATCCTTTAGAATCCGAAGAACACTCTCTCCCGAATATTATACGAATAAAATCGTATGCGGAGTCACTTACATAAATATAACGCCCGTTGTTACGTTTTATTAATTTTTATAAGCCAACCAACGTACTAGAAAGTTGTATGAATGTTTGTAATGCAGATTAATTAGAACCTTTTTACATCTTACCTACATGACCAGCATTATTTATTAATGTATTAAATCCGTACGTATGTCCGACCGGTCCAGGTATCTGTAGCACCCCAACCAACCATAATACGTTCGTTAATTCTATCCGACAGATCGATTGCGTATCGAACAACCCCGATGGTTCGGCCCTAACGGAACCGCTGAACCACGTCGCGGAACTAATCCGTCTGGGCCGGGCCGACGTGGACTACCAGCACCCGGAGACCGGGATCTCGGTGCTGCAGGCCGTCGCCGCCAGAGGGCTACCCGGCGCCGTCGAGATGCTGCTTAACTGTAACGCGAACCCTTCCACGCAGTGCTGCGTCGGCTACACCGCGTTGGACTGGGCTCGTTTTTACGGACACCCCGAGGTGGTCGCTCAGCTCCTCCCATCCGAACCCCAGCCGGAAGTCGAACCCGACGAGACAGACAGCCATCTCCTCAACGTCTATCGTAGCCTCGGCTTCAACGACGACGACGGCGTTATCGACTTCGAGCTTATCGTCTCTCTCCTCCACCAGGTCGTCCAGAAATCCCCCTGCGGCGCGGTGCTTATCTTCCTCCCGGGGTACGACGAGATCGTCTGTCTCCGGGACCGTCTGCGTTACGACGACCCGCTGTTCTCCGACGCGTCTCGTTTCCTCATCTTTACGCTCCATTCCGACGTCCAGTGCGGCGACGCCAAGTCGGACCCGTTCCGGCAGGTCTTCGGGCCCGCGCCCGCGGGCGTCACCAAGATCGTGATCTCCACGGACCTCGCGGAGTCGGGGATCACCATCGAGGACGTCGTCCACGTGATAGACAGCGGCCGCGTTCGAGAGGTTTCCTTCGAGGCCGGGAGCGGCGTATCCGCGGTGCGGAACGCCTGGGTGTCCCGTGCGAGCGCGGACCAGCGGCGGGGGCGCGCCGGTCGGTGTGCGGGGTCGTCGGGGGTCGTATACCGGCTGTACAGCGCCCGGAGGTACGCCTCCCTGCGGGAGCACGCGGTACCCGAGATGCTGCGCTACCCGTTGCAGGAGTTGTGTCTGTACGCGGCGGCGTTGCTCAACCAACCCGACGCGGGTTCCATCGCCGAGTTCCTCAGTCGCGCCCCGACGCCTCCCAGCAGCTGCGCCGTCACCCACGCGGTCGAGATGCTCAAGGCCATCGACGCTCTCGACTCGGCGGAGAACATGACCGACCTAGGGCAGCACCTCGCGGACCTTCCCATCCAGCCCTACCTCGGGAAGATGCTCCTCTACAGCATCGCCCTCAAGTGTATCGATCCGATCCTCACTGTCGCCAGCTGCGTCGCTCAACGAGACCCGTTCACCGTCCCGACGCATCCAACACGCAAGCGACACGCCGTCGAAGCCAAACGCAAGTTCGCGGCGGATACCTTCTCGGACCACATGGCGTTGCTGCGAGCCTTCCAGGGTTGGCAACGCGCTCGTAACGATAACAACGAGAGACACTTCTGCGATAGGAACTTTGTGTCGGCCGCCGCTATGGAGATGATTGTGGGGCTGCGAGCCACGTTGTTGGGGCATCTACGTGCGGCGGGGTTCGTTCGCGCGCGCGGCCAGGGTGACATCCGGGATCTCAACACGAACAGCGAGAACTGGGCCGTGGTGAAGGCCGCGTTGCTCGCGGGTTCCTACCCCAACGTGGTGCGGGTGGACCGCGACCTCGGACGCTTGGTGACCGCCCAGGACGCCGGCTCCCGGTTCCATCCGGCGTCGGTGTGCGCCGGCGTCCCGTTGCGACGCGGTCCCGACGCGGCGCCCACCGATTGGCTCATCTACGACGACTCCGCGCGCGGGTTCCTCCCCCGCGCGTCGCTCCTCCGTTGCGCGACCGTCGTCTCCCCGGTCTCGGTGCTGCTCCTCGTCGGGCCTGCTCGGCTCGGTCGCGACTCGCTCGTCGGTTCCCCGGTGTTCGCGGCGTCCGGCGTGCCGGAGCTCGGCGCGCCGGACGCCCCGGACGCCGAGGTCGACTCGATCCTCAACGAGAACTCGGAGGAGTTGGACTCCGACTCCGAGGTGGACGATCAACCCGACGACAATCGCGCCTCGCTGAAACTCGACGACTGGATCGCCTTCCGACTGGAGGCGGAGAACGCCTCGCTGCTCTTCGGTCTGCGACAGAAGTGGCACTCGTTGTTCCTCCGACGGATGCGGATGCCGGCGAAGACGTACAGCGATAACGACGAGGCGGTAGTGAAGGCGGTCGTGGGGGTGCTGACCACGGAGGAGCAGGCCCTGGGGCTGCACCAACCCCCCGGGGTGGGCCAGCGGCCCCGGCCGATGACCGCGGATTACTTCACCCAGAGTAACAACCCGTCGACCCCGGAGTCGTCGAGACCGTCGGAGCCGGAGCCGCCGGAGTTTCCGGAACCGCGTCGCTTCGGGAACGCGGTCGTCTCGCGGATCCTCGAGGAGGACCGCGTGGCTATGGGTTACCGGAGCGGCGGCAGCTCGCGGGCAGGCAGTCCCGTTGTTGCGGGTCCTATCTCTCCTAGCGGGAACATCCGCACCGTCAATGGGCCGCCCTGTCGCTTCTTCCTAATGAAGTGTTCCAGCGTTAAAGTCATCGAGACTTCCGCGCAGACCTCGCAGTGGACCACGGTGCTGCAGAACGAACGTCGGCTAAACCGCGCCTACCGAGAGACCCTGGATAGCTACATGATAGTCACGGTCGAGGGCACGGGTTGCTACTATGGTTACGGGAAGATGGATTCCGGAGCCACTCGGGATCAACTCAACCAGGAGGCGAGTTTCATAATGCAGTGGATCAAACGGGGAATCGTTCCGTTCAGCCAGATCCACAATCGGAACGCGTGGAACGACAACCGGCCGTTACACGCGGGTCGCGACGGAACCGAGTTGGAGACGTCGGCCGGCGTCGCGTTGTGCCGCTGTTGGGGCCCCTTCCCGGCGCCCTCTAGCGGCGTCCCCGAGTATCGCGGCGACGAGGATTACGCGGAGCCGGAGCCGGAGTTGCTAACCGCCAATCAGCTGGCGTTGTTAGCCCAGTTCGCCAACGGGAACGGGGGTTTCCCCCCGCCCATGGGCATCCCTATGCTGCCCCCCGGCCGCTATCTGCCCCCCAACGGGGCCGCTGGGTTGTTCCCCCCTCCTCCTGTCCCCCAACGCCCCCCTTTTCGGTCCCCCCTCGAGTGCAACCTCGATCTATTGGCCCGCAACACCGCCTTGGCTTCCATCATGCAGTGGTCCGGTAACAACCCAGCTCCCTCTCCCGTCTCTACTCCCTCCCAGTCACAACCCCCCACTTTCTCCCCATCCTACAATAATAATAACAACACGTTCACGCCAACCCCTATTGGCCACCAATCAGGCGTCTCTAGCAACCAATCAGGCGCTGTTGGCATGCTAGGCAATAATTATCCGACGACGACCTCCTCCGCAGCTGGTTACCATGGTATCAATCCCCAGCAACCGAGTTCACCTTCCAACGCTAACGGCATGGGTTTCCTTGGTAGCCATAGCAACCTACTTGGTAACGGTGCCCTAGGAATGACTTCTTACGGACAGATTGGAGGAGGCGGGTCGTTTTAGGCTGATGGATATTTGATAAACTATTTAATGAATTATTCTGAACTGATTTCATTGCCAATGTCTGAGTCTTATATATGAGTCTGAGTCTCATATTTAATTTTGTAAGTGGCTTATAAATATAATTAGAATTATACGTTGTTATTATTTTCTTTAGGACTATATCAATAACAAACGTTTATTTTTTTTTAATTGTTATATTATTTTTCTGATACTGCCATTCATATTTCCATTTCGCTATTAATTAGATTGTATTTTTTTCCTGCTTCTTCATTACAGTGCTTTTCATTGCTTATTTAAATAGAATCGTATTTTAGCTACTTTACAGTCGATATCAACTATTTGTTAAAATAGTACAATTTTATCTAACGTTAGAAGCGAGACCATAAATCTGTCACGATATCCATTAGTGTAGTAATTTTGGTTAATATTCATCATTTTTTTTTGATAAAGATCAGTAGTTTATTCTGTGATTTTTATATAATTTGTAAATAATGCCTATTTGCCTATAAAACATTTGTGTCTATATGAATTCAGTAAGTGCAATTATTTTCACTCAGGTTTCATAGATTCTGCTGGACTATTTCTATTACATTCGGTAACCTTGTCATTAATATTAATATTATAATTTATTAATATTATTTTTCGTGCGGAAGGATTTGTGTTAAACCAGGTGTGGAATACGAAACTTATATCTTTATTGTTGTTACTCGGTGCTGAGCTGATAATGATTTAGTGTTTTGTCACGTAAACCCCTTTTCTATTTTCTTAAATTAGTTTATTCCTGTTATACCAAATTGTATATTTTCCTATTCTTGTTGTCTCATCGCCAATTACACACGTTCGTGGGGCCTTCGCGGCTCACTTCGTGGCTCGCCCCACATTATTTGTTTAGAAATTAAATGTTTTTGCTTCGGTTCCTTAATTTTCATTATCCGCCATTTTTGGTGCTGAAATTTTCCTGTTTTTTGTAAATGCAATATTATGTTGAATTAAGTTCGTTATTATTCATCTTTCGGCAATTGTTAGTGACTTTAAGAATTTAGTAATTTACAGTGAGCCATATAATTAATGCAAAGCCAAATTGAAACATGGGTACATGCAGCTATTTGAGTTGAACCGTAAACTGGTTGAAAATATCTTGGTTCTGATAGATTTGGATATTATTAGTCAGTCATAGTCGATAGTGACTGAAATCTAAATGGATATTTGTTTCAGTATTACCCAACTATGTTATTAATTTTGTTAAAAACATTCTAAGAAAACTATTTCGTATTGTAAAATTTTGTTTTTCTTTCAGTTTTGTAGTAGAAGATACTACAATACATTAATTATACGAGTTAGTTTGTTACGGCTTACCGCTGTCTATGTGCTGTTGTTTAGTTTAACGCAATGTAAATAAGCGAAAGTAGTTTGAATATTAACTTGCAGTGTTCTCTCTACTTTCTTATTATCTTTTATATTTACTACCTCAGTAACAATTAGTGCAATGCATATATTCTTGGGTTTTCATTTATTATTGTGCTAATATCTCACCCAGTGCTCCTTATAAATAGTTATTGCATATCCCTACTTATTCGTTTACATTAATAAATATTTTGTGAGTTTGTTTTCTTTAATTTTTTTCAATTTTGCTACTTAATTAATTTGTTATTTCTTTAACATTCTAAATGGTCGTTTTCTTTTCTAGTTATTATTCCTAATCGTTTGATTGACAGTTATTTGTAATTCCGCGAATATTGTAATATCCATATTCCATCTTATATTATAATAATTAAAAGTCTTCACGAAATATGTTCACATCGATTTTTGTTTACATTCTGGGGACAAACTTATATTATTAAATAGATATTGTATGAATTAATTAATTAAATCGAAAGTGTAGTGTACACATACAGTGTTTCCAAATACAGCTATTTTAAGTTATTTCAAATGTATTTTACTTGCCTTTCCTATCTATCTCACTCTCTCTATCCCATCATAATTATAAGTATTCATGAAACTCATCAATTTAATGTAAAATATGAAAAATTGTGATTTTCTAAAAGGAAATCAAAATCAGAAAAGCAAATATAAATGAGCCGCCATTAAAACAAACGACAAATGCGTGAAATATTGTATATTCTACAAGGTTAGTTGGGAATGTGTACTTTTAAACAAATGTGAAACTTCATGAAATATAACATCCTAAAATCATGAGGTTAGTTTGTATTATGCAGTGTTAACGGAATCTTGATATTCATAGAGTTGATGGTTGTGGAAGTTATGGAAAAATCTACACCTTCAGGTAGCCGTGTAGTAGTGGGAGTCGGTCATCAACAGAACATCTTGACTTAGCTGATGATTTTGATTTACTGTCAGAGACATTGGAGGGAGCACAGAAGCTGCTATCTAGCTTAAAGAGGCTGCTTCCAGCGTTGGCCTCTTAACAGCTTAATGAATAGCACAAAGACCAAAATTCTAACAGTAAACATTGACTCAGGCCAACAGAAAATCGATCGTGATACTGTAACATTCAATCGCTGGATGGACTGGTAATTCATGTGAATGAGTTCTGCTACCTTAGATCATCGGGTTTGAAGGTCTGGTGAATATCTCCGAATTCACAAAGGGAAAGTCTGGTCTGCCATCCGCAAGCTATCCAGGATCTGGAAGAGCTGTGATATATGAATGCTATATATCATGCTCTTTAAATGCATGCCTTTTCCATGCAGCAGTGGTGCCTGTACTGCTCTATGCTCTAACAACTGCAGACACCCCCCGGATGGTACATATTTCAGGATGCTGCCCAGGGTGCACAACATTGCTTATGATGCACACATATAGGCAATGAGGTGTTATACAACTACGGCAACATATCATTGCCAAGACCAAGCATCACCCTGTAAAGACGCCATCTAAAGTTACTGGGCACTGTTTTCGCCAGCAGAATCAACATGTGCACAACCTTGTGCAGTGCACAGTGGCAATGTGTGATGAGATTAGGCGTCCAATTGCATTCCTAAAACGGCTGCAGAAGGATACTGGACTTGAGAAAAGGGATGAACTCGGAAAGTTTATGGCTGACCGTGAGATCTGGTGGCTGGAATGTTGCTAGGTCCACCATCACTGCACCTAAGTGCAAGCCGATCTTCATAATCGAGTTGTAAGTTTAGTTCATGGTTCACCTAAGATGTTCCACAATTTGAGTTTATGTTGAGGAATAACACATTCAAAAAATTTTTTACACAAAAAGCAAACTCTTCAAATTTGAAGACCTTCATTTCTCCAATTTCCTTATTGACAAGCCATTATCGACACTCATGAAGGGATGCATGGCGCGGCTCGAAATACATATCCCAGTGGTATTAAACCGTTAGTTTTTGCTTAGTTTAGTGTATTGTATATAGTTTGTATGTAATGATTAATTGAAGAACAACACTGTAACTCGAATAATTAAAACTCAGCTGTATACAAAAACACTCTAACAGTTGTATGGTAAAACAATGTATCTAGTAGAGATACAGTGTTTTACCGTATTAGCAATTCCCAAAATATGTGATTTGGTGAGATACAGTGTTTTAGCGACGCTGCTAACTTGTAAACTATAATAAATGGTAGAAAACGGATGGCACCATGAGAAATATCAGGTTTGAATTAGTCAGAATCGGTGTAAAAATTGAAATCGAAAATTTTCGAGATACAGTGTTTTACCATACAACGGCAGTATAGGGGTCCATTCTTACTCCCAAGGCCACATACTGTCACAATTAAACCCCGTTTCTATCCCCCCCCCCCCCCCCCCCCCCTCAGCAGAAGGCGTTTAATGAAAAGTTACTTAATGAGAAATGGCTTAGAAGTTCAAGATTTTAAACGCGATATTTTCATATCCCAATATTTTACAATAAATTCACGAGGGCGTAAACTGCCCAAACATATCATCAGGTAGTATTTCCTGGTAGGATTATAGAATTTTTTTGTAATTCATTGTATCTTTGAGTCAGGTTTGTTGGGAAACAAGAAATATCGTGACTTTTCCTAAAATTAAATAGGCTATCCGACAGAGCAAACGCGATTTACATGGCTATATTAGTTTTCGTGCTGTGGTCACTCTCTGGCACCCATCACTAGTAATTTTTGTGCTAATTTTCAAAAGTTATTATAGTTCACTAAAAATTTTATTTGCGGTATATAGCGGTTTTGGATGTGGATCACGATTATATTACTCAAATATTAAAATTTAAGAAAATTCTTGGTAATTTTGAATGTGCCAACTGGGGCGCGAAAAAAACAAGTAGTGCAAATATGATAATGAAAAATCCCCACAAAATCAAATTTATTTTAGACATGTGGGAATGATGATCACGGTCACTGAAATATATCGTACCTTGTTGATTACGTCAATTTTGGATATGTGTCAATGCTCTGCACTAAAAATACAAGTAGCACAAATTTGATAATCGAACATCATTACCAAATCAACCTGATTTTAAGACATTACGGGTTTACTTGTACATTAAGCACGAATATGACACTCATAAATATCGTATTATCCAACCAATTTCGATTTTTGACGTTTGAAATTTTATACTACTTGTATTTTTCGTCACACCAAACAAGCACCACAAACGATACCAGGTAGTTGCGTTATACGAATGATTTTTAATGAGTATGTTTTAATGACATTTACTACAGTAGGTATAATACGTTCACACTACTGGCTGGGCAGATAGGGGGGAGGGGTAGGCGACTTCGACGGATTCAAAATGCACACTTCAGTGGAAAATCGACGCAAAAAACAGCTTATTACTCTCAAAAATAATACTGTAACCTGTTCTGTTATGATTAGAATAACGCGTCACTGCAGTGACCTGCTCCTTTCCCCAAATTTACAATTAAACATTGGGACGAAATATTAATTCGGCGAGATGGGATTTACATCATTCGCACTGGGATTCACTTCGCTTGGTGGGCGTAGATTTACTCAGCAGTGACTTTTACTACTAACTCCTGTTTACTACCTATCCAATGGAAGTCACAGGCGATTTGATCTATACTAACCATAACCATGTTGACACTAGGCCTACTGCCATACGAACTAAGCGTCATGCGTCTACCTACAGTGAAAGTATTATAAACGTATACTCGTTTTCAGACTGAGATGGAGATGTTACCATGACTGCAGTCAAGATGACATTAATTTCTAAGTGTTGACATGGTTGTTGGAAGTGTTGACCATGACCCAAAGTTCGATAAACAACAATAAATCGCAGTATGCCGATACCAGTACTTACATTTATTTATTTTTTTGAATTTGAAAATAGTATCATAAGTTGGAGCGGGAGGGGAGAGGCGTGTGTTGACAAACCCAGGGGCAATTCCGATTATATTTTAAGCTTAAATTCCACATCAGCCCAAACGTCCATGCTCTCATATCTCTATCTATGTATCATCTTTACTGATATCTCTAGTCTTTGACTGAGTAAACGTTAACCGGCAATTTCCAGTAATTGTGTAAAGTACGGTGATTATCAATAAAGTAATTTATGAATTTATCAAGGTCCAATTTAAAAGATCCCGACGGTTTTTGTTTAATTTAAAGGTTCCAGTTCCACTTAAGAGACACATCATTTCGCGAATGTGATTTATTGGACAGTAGGCAAAATAACGCCCCATATACTATCTCACTGGCCGGCTCTCTCCATTCTCCCATTGAAGGCCGTTGGTTGGTTGGCACAGCACACTGCAACGTTTCTTCTTGCCCATTAATGTCTATTTTTAGCTCAGTGATGATGGTTAACCACTAGCAATCTGGTTACCACCCAAGCCTGGCTATATGGATGATGAATGCATACAGTCTCTTCAGTAATTCACTTCCGCGTTAGTCAAGGCTACAAGTTTAGTTGGTCGAATTGAACCAGTGGATATTCGGTTGTCATTGTGTCGATTTGGCTAGGTTGTACTTTGCCTCTTGAATTTGGTAAAATAAAATTCGAAGTTTGCACAACTACGCCCTCATTATGCGTAGTGTCGTAGCTAATTGAGATAAGTTAAATTTACTTTATAATGTGTTTAATAATATAATTATATTATTATATATACTTTCTTAATTAATTATCTTTGTAACTTTAGGTATTAGTTAATTATTTATAATGATTAGTCATGTTATTGTTATACCATAGGAAAATATTTATAAAAATATTTTTTTTATAGGCTAGTCTTAACGGTTATTTTAATATAAGACGTGTTATTTTAATGTTATAGTAAAATCTAAATACAAACCAATTCGTATATATTTTAAAATTGGATATATGGATATTCTAGCGAGTTTTGAAAGAGAGTTGGAATGCGTATTATGTTTGCGAGTATTTTGCGACCCTAGGGCGTTATCCTGCTTACATACCTACTGCTTCCTATGCCTCAAAAAATATTGTAAACTCGACAGACGACGTTCTGGCTGCGTTTCTGTTAGCTGCCCGCAATGTCGGCAAGTAACTACCGTAGCAGGAGACGTGGACGCATTCAAACGCAACACGCTTATAGCCTCGCTATGCGACAGATTGCGTTTAGAGAAATCCTGCGAACGCTGCGATAAATCTAAAGGCACAAACCAATGCAGTCATTGCTACTCTGAATTGTGTAGTTTGTGTTACCCGCGACACGGCTGTCAACATGATTCGAGTGACACTCAGCGGCCGAAACGCCAAAGACGCGTCAAAGAAGCCGGCGGACCGAACCACAAAGATTCCGACACTCCGCCGTGTTCGATGTACCACACGGACAGTTACTGCGATGTTTGTCGCAAACTCGTCTGCAGAAAATGTCATTTCTTCAGCGGCGACAAAGCACATGAGGATATGGCCATAGCGCAGCTGTCCAAGGAACTGAAGGCCGATTGCGAGTTGATAGAGATATTGCAAGGTTGCAGCTCGGCTGCGCAAAGAAACAAAGGGACACAGAAAGGGAGCACTGTAGGCAAAGCGTGCTGACA